>KE506091.1:111053-128400 GCA_000441515.1 Elaeis oleifera
CTCTATTTCTCTCTTTCTCTCTTTTCTTCCCGGTTCCTTCGTCGGTTCGCCTCGGTTCGGAACGGAACGGAGGCGTGCCGTATCATACCGCCGGCCGGTCGATCCGGCCACCGGTACCGGTATAGGAAACCTTGCCTATCTTGTTTTCTCAACAATGAATTTTGCTTGCATACTTGTTCATGTTGTTGAGAATTATGTTTGGAATTTGAGTTACAGCTCATCCTATCTTGAGAGGAAAATGCTTGGTGGTCGTTAATTGTTTGTATGCTCATGTTATTCAGATTGTTATTGATAGAAAATTTGGTTTTCTCATATATAATTTTCATCAGCATTTTTCATTTCTGAGGTAATTGTTCTTTTGGCAATATGTTAAGCAATAGAGCCTTATTATGCTTGAAACATGAGGGAATTACTAATCTTGCAAAAGCCCATCTGTTTTCACCATAAAACTACTATAGCAGCAACCATGGTTTATGATGTTCTAGCCCTTGATGGGAACAAATAACAAAGATGATTCAAAAAGCTGTAATAAGTGTGATGGCTTGTTAGTTTTTATTTTCTTAACCTTAAGGATACATAAATACCTTCAGAAGTACAGCATATTCCTTACACTTCATATCAACAAAGATCTTAATTAGATCTTATTTATAAAGATACTATTTTTCTAAGCCCATATAGACCAAATACCTGATTACATATTCTGATCTAAAAGGGTTTATTGTATATAGCCATCATTGTTAGGAAATGTACCATGCCTATCCTACATACCTATCCCATAAATTTTCCACCTTGTTGAGGTATTTGTGCCTGACAGTTTTTCAATTTTTCACTCATGGTAGTGGTAGTGCGTTAATAACTTGGATCATTTTATTGCAAAATCTTGGTTTGTAAAAAAGAATCTTACAATTCTAGAATCTAGATCTCAGAAAATATGTTTGTCTTTTATTGATCTCTTTTTGCCCTTTGAGCTACATGAGTACTTTAATGTGTTCAATAAGCAAAAAGTGTGCACTTAAGAAGCTCTAGGAATGTATATATGTTGCAGTTATTTCCCTGGACCTATAGTCCACATGACTTTATTCTTATAACAGATTAATCGTGCTGAAGAAATGTCTCTCATGGGTCTAGCATTTCCTGAATTTCAGTTTGACAATGCCTTATCTCTAGCAATTTTGAAGTTTTTTAATGCTTAGAGAAAATAAATCATTTCTTCATCATTTTCTAATAAATTTGACAATCCTAATGATTTAGGATACTTTTTTGATTTTTAAAATTCAAGCTAGTATTCTATTAAATGGATGTATTTAGCGAATGTTACATGCCATTAGTTTGAATATGGGTGCCTTCTGTTTACTTGTTTGCTTTAGTCTTTACTTTGTGTTGCTGCTGAAATCTGGCTCTCGATCAGAAAAGTTGGAGCGATGGCGCATCCTCTTGAAAGAGAGACCTGCAAGATAAGTCCTGGTTAGAGTTAGCTCCAGTAGGGACCCTCCGATGCTCAAATCAAATCTTAAAAAAATAGAAAAGGAGTATTTTTATGAGAGATTGTATGCGTACCTTGGGGGTCCCCTGTAGACCATTTTATGGGCTAGGATTGAGAAGCCGTTTTGGGCAGGTTGTCTGAATGATTTGGGCGTGATATGGTGAGATTTTCATTCGAGATCTTTGGGACTAGGTAGTTATGTCTGTCTTATCTGCTTTGGAGCTAGCTGCGGTATCATAGGCACTTTTGAATTTGAAATGAAGGTGCAGGCATGATCTGGCTTCAATTGAGGGGGCTTTGGAGCAGTCCGATGAATAAAACATCGAAGGAAGGAGGTGGTCGGGGTCCGCTGTGTTTAATGGGATAAGGATCGGTGGAGTTCGAAGTATATTTGTTGCCGAAGTCAGAGATTGATCTATCCAGATGTTAGCTTATTGCGGAAATTGGAATCGACTGGCGAAGTTTAGGTCAGGGGACGAAGTCTGGATCAGTTAGGAGTCTGATGTTCTGCTTAGGGGGATCATCGGAAATAAGGATCATAGGAGCCCAAATTTAGGATCGAAAAGGTCCATAGTTATGTACCGAATGATCTCCTTCTGATCGTCCTCTCATGGTTCAGGGGAGACATATGTACTTCGAGATCGGGCACATTCATCTCCAACAATGCTATGGTGTCGGCTTTGTACACTTCATCATGTGCCCTTCCACTGAGTTGTCTTTGGCTTTGGCAACAATTTACCCCCTAACATATGCTCCCTATTTTCGAGTTCGGTGCGGACGAAGAGAGTACATGAGTTTTGACTTACCAAAGATATGTTACTTATTGCTGCTGAAACGGTGCCTGTGGTCCTTGGGCGAAATGAAGAGTCACATCAAGGATAATTACAATCGTAGAAAATGGAGGGTTGGTGGAATTCGAAGGGTGGCGTGTCTTATTTTCAATACAAATCATTAATGAGCTGATTGACGCTCCCTGCTCGTCGATGAGGACAAGCCAAGTGTCACGCATTGGACGGTTAGGTAGGATTCGATATCCTGATCATTCCGATCTTTTGTGCCTATAAAAGGGGGCCGTATCTCTTGCCTTCTCTTTCTTATGCTTCCAGACTTTTCATAGCTTTCTTTTCTTTCTTCTCCGGTCAGCCTCCCTACTTCGAGAGCCTTTCCGGTCGTCTCGATGCACCAAGAGTCCTTCCGAGTCGCCGGCGACTCCCTTTTGATCTACTGTCTCTACCTCCTGTGCTGTCACAGGTGGATTTCTTCCCTTCCTGTTTTTTTTTGCTTTTTGGTCTGATTGCCCTTTCTTCCTCTCTCTGCATCTATTTCTTTTCTGTTCTCTTCCTGTGTCTTCCAATGGCTGATTCTAGGAGTTTTAGCGAAGGCTGATCTTCTGAATTATGTTCCTCTTTGGGGGAAGCTCCTGTTGGTTCGGATGAGGGGTGTGGTATTGCACCGTCTTTTGTTCCTGATGCAATCGGATCCAAATTAGGCCCAGAGGATTTGAGTCTCATCCGTGCCCGATTCGGGATCCCATCTTCATTCAAAGTAGAACCCCCTAGCCCTAGCGATAGGATCGGTAACCCACCTCCTGATAGGATTGGCTTGTATGAGGAAGTCTTTAAGGCCGAACTTATGTTATCCATTCATCCTTTTGTCACTGAGCTTTTTTGCTTCTTTGACATCTCTCTTTGTTCCGTTATTCCGAACTCTTTCGTTTCATCATCGGCTTCATTGTTTTTGTTCCAAGACCAAAGTCTGTCTATTTTCTCTCTTTTCGATCCTTGTATACCATAAAGTGGTGTACCGATGATTAGTGGTACGTCTCTCCTCGGAGGGGATCTCCATCTTGATAAAGGGGCTCCATCTTCGGTCTATAGTTGGAAGGATCGGTTCTTCTTGTTTCAGGGCCTCCGTTGAAGAATGGAGACTTCTTTACTGGGGTAGGCCGAGGGATTCTATCTTTCAGATCTCGAAGCTGGGAGACGAGGACTTAGAGCACTCCACAATTTTGAGGGGATACAAAATTTTTCCACTAAAGGAGTTGTTGTTGGAGCAGACTTTCTTCAATGCTAGCATCAGTTTGGCCGACCTTAGAGGTGAGGATTTCTTTGATTTTTCGATGTTTAATCTCCTTTTTTAATGGGCGCTAACTTCTTTTAACTGTAGAAATGAGGCTCGAGGAATTGAAGAAGTTGAAGAAGGGTGTGATGAAGAAAGAAAGGCACCTCTTCATCCAATGCCCAGAAGAAGCCAAAAACTTCGGGCGAAAGTCAGAAGGAGCCCCCTCCAGCCCTTGCTCAGGTGGGGGTCATATCAATTCCTCTGATCTAGTCTCACCGTCTGAAGCCAGCTGCACTCCTAGCTCCCCCGACCGAAAGCAGTAGTTCGGCTCAAGTGGGATCAGACTCCGTTGGAGTGCCTACGGAGCAAAGATGGGACTCAGCTTCACCACCCTCCGGTGACGTCTTCGACGATTGGAAGACTGCCAACATTTTCTAAGGGAGGCTTTTTGAAGTAGGCTTGGAGAAGGTTGAGGGGGAGAGCTTCGCAAAACAGCAGAAGCGGATGATAACCTCCCTGGTCCAAATAAGTTCTTCCTCTCTATTCTTTTTATATGGTGCTAACTTGCTTCTTGGATGCAAACAGGCCATTATGTCGCCGTCGTCATCAACAGGCTAGGGGATGTTGAGATGGAATTGGTCAATGTGCTTGAAAAGCGCAAGATGACTGAGGCTTTTGACGCCAAGGTGAATGCCGCCACCGCCGAAGCCAAGTCCAAGGCGGAGGTTGTGGAAGCCGAAGTTGTCTGCCTGAAGAAGGCGTTGGAGGTCGGAGCTGCGAAGGCAAAGATCAAGGCTGACTTGGCTTCAGAGAAGGAGAAACGACGGAAAGTCTAAACTAAGGCCATCGAAGCTGAGAAGAAGGCTGAGGATTGAGCTGCCAAAGTCGGGCGTGCGGCAGTGGAAGCTTTCCATGCGTCAGAGGGGTTCTCCCAGGAGAAGGTTGATTTCGGTCAGGATGCCTTCATCGTCGGGCGGGACGTCTACCATCAGAAGGTAGCGACGCATTTTTCGGAGATGGATCTGAGCTTCCTGGATGAATAAGAAGAGGAGGAGCCGAAGAAGAAGAAGAAAGAGCCAAAGGAGGAACCATAGGAAGCGAGGCTCTTCCATTTGTAGAGGCTGCCAAAGGACGTTTCGAAGTTGCTCCAACATCGAAGGTTATGCCGGCATTCGTTCCTGTAGAAGCTATGCTAACTTTGTTGCCATCGGTGGAGTTGAAGCAGCCAACCGCAGCTGTTTCAATCTCCTTCGTCAATCCTCACATCGAGGTCGGAGATATTTGAGTTTATACTTTTTTCTTCTATTTTTTTGTCAATGTAATGAGAATTTTTATATCAATGAAGAAGTAATTTTTACCTCTATGTTCTTTGGTCTATGTTTGTTTTTGGTATTTTCTCAGTTGGTTTGGTGTGAATGTTGCGATTGTATGTTTACTCAATATCGCACTAAACGTCTGCCAATAGCTCCGCCTTTAAAGACTCGAATTGAGAACCTTGAAGACCTCTATTGGGCTCAATGAGATGCTGCCAAGGCAACAAAGAAACTTCGAAAGATGAAGAAGAATAACAATGAGGCTTCTGCAGAAGTAGAACGCCTAAGGAAATGCCTGAAGCAGGTCGAAAGAGAATATTTGTCGAAAAGCACAAGTTAATCGAAGAGTGCCATAAATTCGTGAAGTCGGGTGAAAAAATAACTGGAAGATGGCTGCGATGACAGTTCTTTGCAACGAACAATTGTACAAGGCCTAGGATAAGATAATAGGGCTGAAGTATACTATAGCATCGGGCAAAGTTGCTAACGAAGCCAAAGCGGATTCAGCTACTCAGATCGGTCAACTTCAAAGCAACCTTTGTTCGGCTAAGGACATGATCAGAGAACTCAACCAAGCGGTGGATACTAAGAGATCAGCAGTCGATGATATTCGGCATGAATTTATCTCGGCCCGATAAACCACCGTTGACCTTTGGGAAGCTTTAAGCAAGGTAGGTTTGTGATGATCGAGCTCCATATTAAGCTCGCGGAGAGCATGGTGGTAGCCAACCACGCCAAAGCTACTGTTAGGTAGTTGGAGGACTGACTTGCCATGACTTTATGCAATGCAACTCTTAAAGTCACGAAGGTATCGGCCATGGCTTTGGACGTCGCTTCGAAGAGTGCAGGAGCTTAGACGAGTTTTCTCCGAAGTCGACTCCTATCTTAATGCTCTTCGAGATAGTAGACGTCAATTTTGTGGGTCCTACAGTTGGAGAAACATTGGGTACTGCAGTTGGAGGAATATCGGACCGAAGACATGTTGAAGCTCCATCAATCGAAGGCAGGCCTTCTAAATGATTGTTGTGCTTTTATTTTTCTTGTAGATATCTTTTTGTACCTTCTGTAATCTGTTGTAATCAAGTTTATTAGTAAAATGAATTTGGATTGAAATTTTTCGTTTCACTAGTATTTTTATGTTTTGGTGACTTTATATTCACATGACTCGATCCTTGTGTACGGTCTCTGCCTTGTGGAATTTTACGGAGATATTCATGGATCAACTTTAGTCTTCGCTTCAAGAGGTCCTTAGAGGTTAGCTCTCCAAAGGTTCTTCTAGATTAGCTTCAGTGTCTTGCATAGCTAAGGTTGGTGAGCTGAGGATCCTTATAGGTTAGTCCTCCAAAAGTCCTTTATGGTTAGCCTTCACTTGTTGCCAAAGTTGGTGGGCTGAGAGTCCTTGTAGATTAGCCCTCCGAAGGTTCTTTTAGGTTAGCTTTTGCTTCTCGCATAACTAAGATTTTCATGGGCACTGACTCGCTAAAAAGTGAGCGATCTTTGGGGTTCCTTATAGATTAGCCCCCGCTTCTTAATCATCGAGGTCTTCTGTCCATATGGGTTGGAACGATGAAGTTGGAATGGCGAACATTGGGGGTCCTTATAGGTTAGTTTTTACTTCCTGCATGACTAAGGTTTTGCGGGCATTGGCTCGTTGAAAGGCAAGCGGCCTTCAAGGATCCTTATAGGTTAGCCCCTGCTTCTTAGCCATCGAGATCTTCGTCATTGATGCCTTGGATCGGTGGATTTTGAGGGTCCTTTTAGATTAGCCCTTCTCGCATGACTAAGGTCTTCATGGATGCTGGCTCGCTGAAAAGCAAGCGGCCTTCAGGAGTCCTTATAGATTAGTCCTTGCTTCTTTAGCCATCAAGGTCTTTGGCTCGCTGGTTGCAACAGATGATAACAATCCTAAAAAAGATAATTTATTAGTTGATTATCAAGTTACATTATTGATAATATATTCGAAGATTCTCTGAGTTTCATGGTCGAGGTAAGGGTATCCCATCCCATTGCTTGAGACGATAAGTTTTCGATCTGATAACTTCGTCCATTTGGTAGGGGCCTTCCCATTTTGGAGATAATTTTCTACATTCTGTAGATTGGGAAATTTCGGCTCATTGTAGAACTAGATCTTCGGCTTTGAATTCTATTCCGGACATGAGAATTGTAATATCGTGTGACCTTTTGCTGATAGGCTATCGTCCGCACTCGTTCTTTCTCGCGAACTCTTTTGAGCAAATCTAGGTTTGCATGAAGCTACTCTGTATTACTTCAATCATCGTAGTCAACCCGATGTGGAGGGAGTCTAATTTCTATGGGAATGACAGCTTCCGTTCCGAATGAGAGGTTGAAAGGAGTCTCTCCTGTGGGTATCCTTTAAGTGGTTTGGTAGGCCTAGAGTACACTATGTAGCTCGTCCACCTGTGCTCCTTTAGCTCGACTGATCTTGACCTTCAATCCCTATAAAAGGGTTCGATTAGTTATCTTAGCCTCGCTGTTATCCTGCGGATGTCCCACTGAGGTGAAGTGTTGGAAAATGCTGTAGCTTTGATAGAATTCGACAAACTTGGAGCCTGAGAATTGGCATCCGTTGTTGGTGATCAGCATCCGTGGGAGATTGAACTAGCAAATAATGAACTTTCAGACGAAGTCTGTTACTCTGGCTTTGGTGATTTTGGCTAGGGGCTCATTTGGTGAAGTAGTCAATGGCCATAAGTAAGAATTTTTCTAATTCGATGTTGGTGAAAAGGAGCCTAGAATATTCATCCCCCACTATGTGAATGGTTGAGGAGCGGCTATCGGGACAGCTGGTTGATGCTGAACATTAGCATTCCGTTGACATCGGTCGCATCGCTTGGTGAAGTCAGCCGCATTATCCTGCATTGTATGCCAGTAGTACTGTCACACCCGTCTCTAGATCGGGCATAAGTGTGGCAATCGGGCAGAGTTTTGGTAGCATCTTGTGCCGCGGTTCACAAGGCATTATTAAACTCTGGCCGTTTACTACAACCTGCCAAAGCTCTAATCAGATATTCAACCTGCTACAGTGTAAAGCAAATACAATACTCATAATAGCCAACCATCAACATAACCATAAACTAGAGTCATGTCCCACTTAACATGGTTGAAGAGCAACATTAAGTTTCATTTAACATCCATACTTTTATATTTAAGTTTACAATACATCCTATTGCCACTTTCTTTTAGTCTATGCATACTCCACCCAAAATATAATTCAACATAGAATACAACCCCAAATATAATTCCTAAAATGAGCTCCCCACACTCGCTAACATGCACAAGGATGAAGGACCCAAAATGAATATTTTTCCCTCTAACCGTCATGACCAACCTCCGCTAGAATGAGTGTTGAGGATGCAACTGCTATGCAGAATTTTAAAGCCTTAAACCTATCAAAAGAGAAAGAAAATAGAAATACATAATGAGACACTAGTCCAAGTGAGTGAACAATCCATCGAACAGTAGGGAAACACGAAGATTTGCTATAGTACTCATGATACATATGTCATAAGTAATTAATAGGCTTTCAAAACTTTATGTGCCAAACAAAAGTAAGTGGTGCAAGTAACATTAAAATAGAAAATAACTGGGCTACCGACAACTACACCACAGTGCACCCTTATTATGAGTAGTCGATACGGTGCATCGGATAAAACTGAGCCCCATTGGGCATACGGGATTGCAAAGAGGTGCCGCTAGGCTACCGTCGACTACTCCACAGTGTACTCCTATGGACAGTCGATACGGTGCATCTGATGCAACTAGGCCCCCGACGGGCATAATGTTTCACAAAAAGGTGCCGCTGGTACTTAAGAACACCCAAAGATTGATCACTCCTATGGGTGGCTTGCTGAAAACATGTTCGATAAAACTCAAATGCCGATAAGCTGTTTCAACATATTGCAAACCATAATTTGCCATGCTATTTGAATCTTAAACACTTATATATACAGAAGCTGTATTCGTAGGTTATCAAAAGAACAATCCTGTTCTCATGCTTCATACAAGTGTATAAGCTATAAAGTAATAGGAAATTGATCTTCTTTTCAAGATAAGATCTTTTTCATATCAAAATATAATGAAACATCAGAGTTAGATGGAATTTCACTCACCTTGGGACAGTTACTGCACCACCTTAGTGCTGGACTGATCCAAAGCCCTCTTTGGGCTCTCTTCCTCTCTTATAAGAAGTAGATACACACTTATTAATATAGTACCACATGATATATGAGGATGAAGATGCATATTTTGTCCTATTTGCTTAGTTCTAGCCTTTTCCATCTGTTACTTTAGTTCTATGCTTTTTATTTTATCTAGAGTTAGCTGATCCTCAATATAACTTGAGAATTTCAGCAATTCAATCCATATCTCCCTTCCATGACTCTTTTCATATTAAGCCAATTCTAACTTAAACCTCTTTTTCTGAAATAATTCAGATAAATTTCAAGGAAACTAGTAGTAGCTTTTACTTCCTGATTTTTAATCCAGAAATCTCACAATTTAAGTCATCTAAACCTCGTATCAGTTAAAAATCATTTAAGGTTTAGTGTAAACTCAGTTGAGGAAATCAAAATCTTCGCCTCAGATAACCAAATCCCTGCTGCTATCCACATAGGTTTCTTCCTTTCTCCCAATAGCAAATTTTCCTCTTTCGAACCAGTTTTCCGTGAAACCTCCTTTCTAGCTGAATTTCCTTCAAATTTTGCTTGAGAATTTCCTCCTTTTCCAGCTCCCTTCCCTCACTAACATTTCTGTTTTAGCTAGGGGACATTCAGCAGCAAAAGGATTGGTGACTAAGCTTTGGGATGAGAATAAACTAAAGTTTAGTTTGCTAAGTGTCAACTCCATGAAAAGCCACTCAATTATAGACTTATTGATGTGGTGCTAAGGGAATTTTCAGTCCTTTATTTATGGAATGAAGCTGCTCAGTCATTTTCCTATAGTTTGGTTTTTAATTTGGAACACAACATCCAGAATTTCAACCTCGTCTGACTGTTTTCCGACCATCGAGTCGATTCCACTAAAATCTGAGCGACTCAAACCCCTGTTTCAGCCAAAGGTATCAATTCAATTCCTCCATTTTTCTCGATCATTCCTCGATTATTTTTTCTTAATTACTAAATCTGGGTTTTGCTACTACTAATTAGCTAACATATAAATACTCAAGTGTATCATGAATGACATGCTGTGCCACATACCAAGATGAATGCTAGTGTACATACAAGTTCCTAACTACCATAGTCTCGACTCGGGGTGTTACAAGTACCCCTATCGAAGTATTTTATAGGCCAGCGACTTATCGTCCAGATGATTTCCACGTACCCCTTCGTGCACCTCTCGAAGGACGTATTTGGCTTCGGAAGGATGAAGGCATTTGAGAAGTGGTAGGAAGAAGGATCGTTTATAAAGCTTGTCTTCGTAAAAAACATAATGAGGAGTTTGATATTTGATCTTCCAAGCCTCCTTTGAGTCTGCAGGTAGCACTCTGTCTCGTAAGAAACGGATGAAGGGATCCATCCAACAATGTTTGTTGTCGATCTGCAAGACTGGGATTGGTTCTTCAGTGCTGAGCTTCTTTAGAACCTCAAAAAAAATTTTCGAGGTAGATCTCTTAGAGCTGATGTTGCCAATTTGGATAGTAGATCGGCTCTCGAATCCTCGGATTGAGGTACTTGCTGAATGTCGAAGTCAGCAAACATTGAAGTTAGATCCTTCACGTTTTGGAGGTATTTATTCATATTTTCTTCTTGGGCTTCGAAGTCTCCTTTCACTTGTCTTGCTACCAGCTGTGAATCGATGCAGATCCTCAGCTTCTGCACTTTGAGTTCGCTTGCAATTCTTAGTTCGGTGAGGAGAGCCTCATACTCAGCTTTATTATTGATGGCTGGAAAATCAAACCTTAAGGCGTACTCCGCAATGAATCCTCTAAATTTAAGGAGTAATAGTCCTGCTCTTGATCTCGTAGAGTTCGATGATCCATCCACATGCGCCACCCAAATATTATCTAGTTCTTCTGATGAACCCTGTTGTATCGGTATATCCTCTTTTTGAGTTGGCTCTGGCATTTCTTGATCCTTCTGGATGGTGCATTTCACAATGAAGTTTGCCAAAATTTGAGTTTTGATAGAGGGCTGAGGTTGGAATTTAACGTCAAACTTTACGAGTTCAATTGCCCACTTCGCCAATCGCCCAGAAGCGTTTGGTCGATGCAAAACAGCCTTGATCGGTTGATCCATCAACACTGCAATGGGATGTGCTTGGAAGTAGGGTTGAAGCTTCCGGACTGCAATGATGAGGATGAAGATTAACTTTTCCAATCTAGTGTATATGGTCTCTACGTTGTGCAACACTCGACTGACAGTAGATCGGCCTTTGGACTTTATCCTTCTTATGGACCAACACTGCGCTTATGGCAGCTGGTGAGACCATCAGGTATAAGTAAAGTTTTTCATCAAGCTTCGGCTTGCTGAGTGGTGCAAAACTGAGCTACTTTTTTAACTCCACGAAGGCACGTTGGCATTCTTCAGTCTATTGGAAGTTCTTAGGCTCCTTCGGGGTCTAAAATAATGGAAGACAGCGTTCGGCCGATCTTGAGACAAATCGGTTTAGTGCCGTCACTTTGTTTGTGAGGCGCTGAATCTCCTTTATAGCCTTAGATGGGCTCATCTTTTGTATGATTCGAATCTTCTCAGGATTGGCTTCTACCCCTCGGTTGGACACCATGAAGCCTAGGAACTTATCCGAAGTAATCCCAAAGGCGCACTTAACTGAGTTCAATTTCATTTGGTACTTCCTCAAAGCGGCAAAGGTCTCTTCGAGATCCTCAATGTGGGTTCGTAAGGTTCTGTTTTGACAAGCATGTCGTCCACGTAGATCTCTATGTCCGTCCGATTTGATTCTTGAAGATCTTGTTCATAAGGTGCTGGTAAGTTGCATTTGCATTTTTTAGGCCAAAGGGCATAACCCTGTAACAGAAGAGACCTTGGTTAGTAACAAAAGTGATTTTCTCCTCATCTTCGGATGCCATTCGAATTTTATGATATTCAGAAAAGGCATCCATGAAAGTGAGGAGTTCATGTTCCGAAGTGGCGTCCACTAGTTGGTCAATCAAAGGTAGGAGATAGCTGTCCTTTAGACATGCTTTGTTGAGATTGGTGAAGTCGATGCAGATCCATCATTTGTCATTTGTCTTTTTCACCAAGATCACGTTTGCGATCCAGCTTGGATAGGTCGCCTCCCGAACGAAGTCCGCATCGAGTAATTTGTCCACTTTTTTAGCTATCACTTTTTGTCGTGAGAGAACGAAGCTTTTCTTCTTCTGTTTGATGGGTTGATAGATCGGATTGACGCTTAGCCGATGCGTTATCACCTTCGGATCGATGCCTGGCATATCAGCTAGGGTCCAGGCGAACACATCCGTATTTTTCTACAAAAAAAGATGAGGCATTTTTTGGTTACCTGATCGAGTTTTGACCTGATCTAGATAGTATGCTTCTTGTTGTCATTATTTAGTGGCATGTCTTCAGGTCCACTGGCTTTCCACATTTTTTGGATAGCTCATCTCGGATGTCCAGTCCTATTGGGTAAGCTTCAGAAGGTCCCGTGCCACGAAGTGTGATGGCATAGTACTATCGCGCCAGGGCCTGGTCTCCTCTGACTTCGCCAACTCTGAACTCAGTTGGGAACTTCATCTTCAGGTGTGATAGGTGGACACCATAGCTTGCAGTGCGTTGAGTCCTTGGTGTCCGAAGATGGCATTGTAGGTCGATGGTGCTTGAACCACTAAGAAATCAATTTGAGAGCTGGATCGTCGGGAAGATCATCCAGCCACTATAGGGAGAGTAATGACTCCTTCAACGGATACTACGTCTCTAGTAAATCCTATAAGAGGTGAGTCCAGCGCCATAAGTACTCAGGAGGAATGTCCATTTGGGAGAAACATCATAAAATAACACATTTATCGAACTTTCATTATCAATCAAAATACGGCATATATCATAGTTGGTAATATTTAGAGATGCAATCACCGCATCATTATGCAGGAACTGAACTCCTAGTGCATCTTCTTCAGTGAAGACAACGGACTTTTCAATCATCTGCCTAGCAGGTTCGGTTGACTCCTCCGCTCGGCTTTGGTGTCCCTTAGTTATTGTGTTATTACTCCGACGGAAGGTCCGACTCCGGAAGGCTCTCCTTACCGCTGCTCTGATGGGCGTGGCGACCTCCGTCGGTCTTCCGACTGCTCTTGTTGATGCCTGATGAATCGATCCAAGCACCCACGTCAAATAAGCTCCTCGATTTCATCCCGAAGTTGAATACAGTGTTCGGTATCGTGGCTATGGTCACAGTGATAGAGACAGTACTTATTAGGATTTTGTTCTGGATGGGACCGCAACCTCCCTGCCTGAGGGATCCGATCCCTGATCTCCATCAATAATTAGGCTTGGGCAGTGTTTAGCGGCATGTAGTTTGTGAATCTCTTAGACGGAGATACACGTCGCTTCCCTCTGAAGGGATTCTTTTGTCGGGGGTTCTGTGGGGGAGTTCGGGACCTCCAACGTCTGGGTGGAGATTGAGAGTGCTGCTGATCCCTCGGTGGAGACTGTCTCTTCTTTTTCTTCTCTCCAGTAGCCACATCTATCGGTGGCTCATCTTCAAATGCTTCGCGGGTCCATGTGTACTCCGTCCGAGCCAACATATTGGCGAAGTCGCAAGGGGTAGGTCTTCTTCAAAGAGTATTAAAGATCGTTTCTCAGAAGTCCATCCTTTAGGACTGTCATGGCGACTGATTGATCTAGATTGCGAACCTCTAGTACAGCCACATTGAAGCGACTGAGATAGGATTGGATTGACTCTCCCTCTTTCTGCTTGATGTTAGTCAGAGAGTCCGATCTTTTCGTTGCCTCCTGCTGCTGACGAAGTGACCCATGAACAAACGACTTATTTGGTCAAATAGGTGAATTGTTTGTGGCTTTAGGCTTGAATACTAGTGCTGAGTTATGCTGTTCAAGGTAGATGGAAAAGCCCGGCAGAGGGCAGCATCGGTAGCCCACGAAAAAGCATCAGAGCCTTAAAGCTCTCCAGATGGTCCACGGGATTGATAGTCCCATGGTATTCTCTAGCTGCGGCATCTTGAAGTTGTGGGAGAGCGGTTCTTGCATGATCCAGATGTTGAATGGCGGTCCACGTGGTATCCATCATCCTGTATCGAAATTTGGTTGTGAAGTATCTCGATCCGCTCGTTCATCTTTTGAAGTTTGTGGTTGATGTTTGCATCTTGGGCAATGGAATCCTCTGAACACTGTGGAGGAGATCGTCGGCTAGGAGTCGAGTCTTGCTTGTAACAAGGACTCGAAGACCGCCATCTTCTCCATTTTGAGCTTTGAGGCCGGCTGTGGCGAGTCTGCCTCCCTCGCTCAAGGCTTTGCGGAGGGATCTGTGGTTGCTCCTACGATGGTGGTGCGGATTGTTGCACAGGGTTGGCTGATTGTGGCTCTACCATCGGTGCAGCGTTAGTCGGCTGCGCTGTTGCTACCGATGGTGCAGCATTGATTTGTTGTGTCTTGCCACTGCTGGTGCGGCGTTGAGTTGTTGCATCGCCTGGACGGTGGTGGTCAGGATTTGCACCTATTGAAATAACAGGTTGAACTGCTCCGCATTGATGGCCACTATCGACGGCGGAGGTGGTGGAGGAGCCTCCTGGGGTTGCACTTGGGCTTGGGGATTGGCCGTGTTCTCCACTTGTTAGGAAGTGGCATTAGATCATCGAGAAGATATTTTGCACGGGACCATGATCTCGATCTTTTGCTTCTCAACATAGGGTCAGTGAGCCCTCTTAGCGCTAATCTGTTGCCGCTGAAATCTAGCTCTTGGTCGGAAAAGTTGGAGCGGTGGCGCGTCCTCCCGGAAGAGAGATCTGCAAGACAAGTCTTGGTCGGAGTTCGCTTTGGTGGGGATCCTCTGACGCTCAAGTCAAATCTCAGAAAAACAGAAGAGCATTTTTGGGAGAGATTGTATGCGTACCTTCAGAATCCCCTGTAGATCGTTTTATGGGCTCGGGCTGAGAAGCCGTTTTGGGTAGGGTGTTTGGTCGATTTGGACGTGATATGGTGAGATTTTCATTTGAGATCTTTGGGACTAGGTAGTTACGCCTGCCTTATTTGTTTCGGAGCCAGCTGCGATGTTATAAGCACTTTTGAATTTGAAGTGAAAGCGCAGGTAGGGTTGGACTGGCTTCAGTTGAGGGGGCTTCGAAGCGGTCTGATAAATAAAGACACCGAAGGAAGGATGTGCCCGGGGCCAGCTGTGTTTCATGTTTCATGGGATAAGGATCGGTGGAGTCCGAAGTATACCTACCGCCGAAGTTAGAGGTCAACCTGTCCAAATGTTAGCCCATTGGAAATTGGGATCGGCCGGCGAAGTTTAGGTCAAGTGCCGAAGTCTGAACCAGTTAGAGTTTGATGTTCTGCTAAGGGGGATCGCTGGAAATAAGGATCATTAGAGCCCAAATTTAGGATTGGGAAGGTTCATTGTTATGTACTGAATGATCTCCTTCTGATAGCCCTCTCATGGTTCGGGGGAGACATATCCACCTTTAAGATCGGGCACATTCAACTCCAACAGTGCTATGGTGTCGGCCTTGTACACTTCATCACGTGCCCTTCCATAAACTCGTGTCTTCGGCTCGGACAACAATCTATCCCCCAACACTCTGTATGAAGTACTACAAGAAACCCTCACCCCAGCAAGGTTTATTATCATCTATTTCCTCTTTCAATGGGAGATTAAAGGAAAGCTACCTAAAATTGACAGTATATAGCTAATACACTTAAAATAATAAAGACAACTTAAGAGGATAGTGAATACCACCTAAACTTTAAAGAGCATCCACTAAACTAGTTTCAATGGGACAAAAACTGAATCTTGGTGAAACCACCAAAATTGGACAAAAACTGGTTAATTTTGGTGGAAATTGACTGAAATCCAGGGCCGGAGTTAATTTTGGTCAACTCATAGCTGAAACTGTTATTGTTTGGTTGAAAATTGAAACCATAGGCCGGACCAACTTGTGTTAGTTATTGTTAGGTGTTCATGATTTTGACACATCCACCTTTCGAATTCCTTTGAAGACTGCCATTGACCATAGCTCATCTTATCAACATTTGATTGTGGTATGACAAAGGTTTAGAGATTTGTTAAACTGAACAACGAAGGCTTTCCATAGTCACCAAGGAACCAGAAAGCATCCAAAATGTATAGATTTTCTTATGGATATAAATTCTAGTGATCTTGGATTCATCGGGGAGGACTCTTTTATTGATACTTCATGGGCCCTAGCCAAATTCTGGTATTTTTGTGTCAAAAGGTTCATTTGTAATTTAATGATGACTATCTTTCTATCATTAGAAATTTAGTCATATTATGAGTCCTTTAGTTAGGTGTAGGATCTCGATTAAAAGTTGTCTAGGATTAGTATTACTGAGAGTTTATTCATTTAGCTTACATAGAGTTTAAAGATGCTTTCAATATTTTCAGAACTATGAGTTATTGATTTTCCTGTGGTGGAGCCCACAGTTTGCCCTCTACTCTTAATTATCTCTGAATTCTTCTTGTTTCTTCTCCTAGTGTGCTGTGACACCCCAATACTTGGTATTGGCAATGGGAAGTTTGTGAAAAGATTCACAACTAGCAAGCTAATATTTGATTTTCCCTTCTCTTTCTCTCTCTCTTCCTCTGTCTATGCATGTGAATATTTATCATCTTTGATATAGTCCATTTTTTTTGTTACTCATTAACATGCTTTAGATAAATTAATGGTGGTTTTAACAAGTTTATGGATATTAGTATTGCAATTCTTTCTAGATATCCACACTGGTTAACATGTGTAGTATATAGCTCCATGTAATTTATCTTACAAATCAATCACAACCATTTGAACATTGTCTGTACAAATTAGCTTAAAGTCATCATAAAAGCTGCATGGGAACATCTAACCATTTGGCCAGTACCAAGGGAAGTTCTCATATTCTTATCTTGATTTAACCTCTTATAGATTTAGGGTGATGCTTTTTTTATTCACATGTCCTATTTCTAGATTGGTCATTGAATCTTCATAAAAAGAAAATGAATGGGGAGTTTTTCACCATGTAGGTAGCATTTGGTGATCCAAATGAGATTACCATGATGATCTAAGATCATCGGTGATTCAAATCCTATGATGATCTGATCATCAGTGATTTAAGATTATGGTGTTTGGTAGGCCATAGTTTAATGATTAAAGATCATCGAGTATCTATAAGTAACTTATTTGGTATTCTATAGGAATCTAAGATCATTAATTATATAATACCAAAACTATCCATAATATATTTCATAAAATATATTTATTAACTATACATGATATATTATAATAAATATTACTATATCTATTAATATATTAATAATTAATAGATTCTATAAATATATTTATTAG
>KE506091.1:172934-189912 GCA_000441515.1 Elaeis oleifera
CCGGATGTCGGGTATCATTGCTAGATGGTTACTCCGATTGGTATAAGAATCAGTTTTTGTGCTACTAGCTTAGGTTTGAACCTATGGGATCACACACATTAAAAATTTTTCTCTGATCACATGGCTAATCTGAAGAGTCTCAGTGGACGGAGACTCTGGTGAAGAGTCCCACTGGATGGGGACTCTGCTGAAGAGTCCCACTAGACGGAGACTCTAGAGAAGAGTCTCACTGGACTTGAATTCTATCATTAATAGAGGATTAATTGTTATTAGATCATTAACTAGCTCAATTTGATTGAGCATTAAAGTATGGATCAAGTTTGATTGAATTGGATTCAATCAGATTATGTCTGATTAGGTTATGAGATGACCTAATCAGTAAGAAGAAATGATCCTGATTTAATCAGATCTATGGCTCAATTAGTTTATTAATTTGATTAAATTTAATTAAAATTATAGAAGCTTAATTAGATTAGGTTCATCATGTTTATTGGGTCTAATTGGATTGGGTTTGAAGAAATCCAATTGGTTAAACCCTAGAGTCCCAAATGAGTGGGACTCTTTCTCTTGTGCGACCCAAATTGTCTCACACCTTTTCTCATCATATAAAATTAATTTATGTATAAGAAAATCAAAAAATAACCCTTCTTTGTTTTCATTATGGATAGAAATTGGTTGGTTTTGATTTGAATTCAAATTGGTTTGAATTTTAACTTAAAATCTTATTCATATCCTTCCACACGTTGGCTATTTTTGAATGGGCTCATTGTGTGTGAGAAAAGGAAGTTTTCTTAATTAATTTTTATGCTTAATTTTTCTGATAAGTCTCTCTTTAAGTTAGATAAGAGTGAGAAAAAGTTAGAGTTAATTAAAATTTAAAATAGTTTGAATTACAACAAACTCCAGCCCTTATCCTATATAATCTAGTTTGTGCGACAATCATAAAAAGGCCACAAGTTTGTGTGCCAAAAGAGGAGAGCTTTTCATTGTGAGATCCCAGAGAGAAAGAGGGTCAAAAATCCTTCTTTGGGATGTGAGGTTTGGGTGGGTTTCTTTCTTCCTTGGTGTGAACAAAAGAGGAGACCGATCTCCTCTCGGGTGAGCGACCTAAAACTGTTCTAAGATTTTTGGGTGAGAGAAAACAAAGAGAAGAGAGTCTTCATCTATTTTTCTCCACCATCCAGCATCCTCCTCTGATCCATCTTTGACATCAGAAAGATTTGAGGTGATTGAAGGAAGAGATCAAATCAGATTTGCCATCAGAAGCCGACTGCACGAGCTAGCACTCTCCTGGAGGATTGATCAGTCCGAAGACTTCGTGTGGACCATCCATGGAGGCCGGATGCTTGTGTGGCTGTGAGCGATCAGAGAAGACTTCTAGATTTATGTTCTCGATCGTGGAGTTTGACTACCCCACTCAGATATTAGGTTCGAAATCCTAGAAGTAGTAGATTAGATCTATTATTAAATGCTATTTTTGGTTCACATACTTGTCATTTAGGTTCAAATTTTTATGCATATTAATTCATGTCATCGATCCATTTGTAGGAGTTTTAAGATCAGATCTTATGCATGCATTTATA
The DNA here is from genome assembly GCA_000441515.1 of Elaeis oleifera. Classification (NCBI taxonomy): domain Eukaryota; kingdom Viridiplantae; phylum Streptophyta; class Magnoliopsida; order Arecales; family Arecaceae; genus Elaeis; species Elaeis oleifera. The sequence continues at coordinate 174,518 of KE506091.1, forward strand.
GATTAAATAGTTTAATCTAATATTCTTTCACTAAAAATTTTTTGAAATGCATGCATGAAATCCCTACGCATCCTAACACCCGCTGCTCCGCACGCTATATGCTTCGTTGCTCCATGCCTTCGGGTTCCTTGCAATGTGCTCTTCGAGTTGGACTTCTTTGCATATAGGTTTTCACTCCTGTAGATCAAATTTGAGGTATTTTTTCAACAATCTCCATCTTGACTTGATATTCAGCCTCCTCCTGACTTGGAGAGCTTTTGGATCTTCTCAACCCCATGCCTGGGGCAATCGCCTGCTACTCACAGATAGGCAAATATGGGAGTCAAGCCAGACCTCTCGATCCCATCTCCGTCATGTGTTGTGCATCTTCTGACCTAAGACCTACTCGGGGTTGCCACCTGACGACGTCGCGAATCATCCTCTCGAGTCTCTCATCTCATGCCTGATCCATCTCACCTGGAGCTCCACCTCTAACTAGGCTCCTACTGGCATCCTCCATGTAGATGGCTCCTCCTTGCATAAGAAAGCATCGATAAATCCTTCGCTATATATCTCCACTTTGATTGCGCCTATCTTCTCCATCTTCAATTTTGATCACCACCGCCACAACCTTCACTTAGTACCAACCTAGCTCTGATACTAATTATTGTGATATCACTTGCTTTAATACCACTTGTTACAGCTTCAATACCACCATTACAGTGGGAAGAAAAAAAATAAATAGAATGCATAATCAAGTATGTAGAATAGTCCAAGTACTACTTCCATGGGGCATGCAAGCTTCACTATGAAAGAGAAATAAATATAAGAGGAGAATACCTACTCTCAACTCTCATATACACACCTCTTTCAACTAGAAGCTTACCCATAAAAGCTCTCACAAATCCCCCAAGAAGATCCTCTCACAGACCTGCCAGTACCAGGATTCTCGATGCCCCTGGATGCTTTCTGTAGAGTGAATTACTGTATCATGCCTCTCCCCAGCTGCTCAGCTTGATACGTTACTTTGCCCTCGATCCCCTATCGGTGCTCTACAGTATCTTCTCTGCTTCCTACGTGCGCTCGACGCCCATCGAACTCCTCTCGGCTGTTGCTTGAGCCTTCCATGGTTGATGCCCCTCTCTACTCATCAGACTCCTCATGGCTACACACACACCTGCTTCTGTTGCCCACAAGGCCATTTAAAGCCCTAAAACCCAAACAACATCAGAATCTGGCTCCCAATCGAACTCTAGAAGCTCTACCACCATCTGATCTTCATCACTTGCCTTTTCAACCATCAGATCATGCTCATCAGCATAGATTAATGCCTGAACTAGCCTCCCAAGCATCCAATCAAGCCTCAATCATCATCTGGACCATCCGAACATGCAGATATCTCAAGAAACACCCATGAAACACCTTCGATCCACCATGGCCTGTGAGAAGCACAGGGGACCCTCATATGGACCACGATCCATGGTGGACTGTGGTACACCACTAGGCCACACACCTGCTTGGCCGGGCCATGCGCGCCCATGTTGGACCGCATGGCCGCAGTCGGCCCACGTGCACCAGCATGTGCCTAGGCTGGCATGCATGCCCACGCACACCTGGGCTAAGCTCGCAGCACTTGCAGGCCTGGCCCGTTCCTTCTTCTGGCCTATGCGCTACAGGCCCCACTCTCCGTGCGCTGCATGCTTCGTTGCTCCAGGCCTCTCAGCTCCTCGTGATGTGCTTTTCGAGTTTGACTTCTCCACATCTGGGTTTTCGCTCTTATGGATCGAATTTGAGATATTTTTTTAACAAAAACTTCACATTAGAACCTTCTGACCATCCCTTGTTGTGTCCTCTTTGATCTGGATAATGATGGGTTTTGGATTCAAAAGAGGTTTTGAATTTAAGTCTTATGAGATAAGACTTCAGCCCTATCTAAAACTCCTTGGATGCCTACCATAAAAGAGGTTTTCTTTTGTGCGACAATAGAAGGAATTCACCATGAGAAAACATATTTCACCATGAAAAACATCTTGGCGTGAGAAAATAAGAGATTGCATGGGCTTTCTTAGGGTGTGAGGTTTTGTGCGTGGAGGGTCCTAGGGTTTCATCTAAGATTTTGGGAAGAGAGAAAAAGAAAGAGAAAAGAGTTTTCTTAAGGGTTTTCTTCTTCCTCCTCTACATTTTCTGCCTCCCCTATTCTTTCTCTTGCTCCTCATCAGAGATCTGAGAGAGTCAAGAGGTTTGAAGAAGAAATCAGAATCAACTATTAGGAGATAATTTTTGCAAGGGAGCTAGCACTCCAATAAAGTCAGGAGCTTTTGTTCAGATCAAAGACTTCATGTAGATATCCGTAGAGGTCAGATATATGTGCAGCTCTGCAGGAATCTCATCGGTTTATCATGATCATCAACAGCGGAGATCATTGACCCGTGCAAAGGTATGGAGATCGGATCTTTGATTTTTAATTTTATTTAAATTTAATTTAAATTTTAGTATTTTAAAAGTATGTGATCGATTCTGTTGCATATAGATTAGATCTATTTTATGCATGTTAGATAGATTAAAGTATTTAATCTAGATTAGATTTTTATTCCACTGCATTCATGATTTTAAAGTTAAAAATCTGTATGTTCTGATTTTTGTATGCATATTCTCAAATGTGCGTTGGCTCTTGCTTCCATGTGGTCAGTGCTCCTCTTTAGGTGGTGTGTAAGAGGAGAGAGAGTCTCAATCCAACTGAGAACTCCTCTCCTAACCCTTTTAAATTGGTTCCAAACCAATTTAGATAAGGTTAAGCCAAATCCTATTTGGACTAGGAATAGCCCCAAATTGAATCAAATTAAATCTAATTTAATTTGTTCAAAGCTCAATCATTAATTAAATGATCAAATCAAATAAGTAATGATTAATTCAGCAATAATTGCTTAATGTTCTTCCTCTAACTCACTAACCCTTTAGTAAGTGCTTTTTTGTAACTCTTACAACTTAGTCTAATTATCAATCAAATTGATAATTAAGTTCATCTATGAATCAAATTTATAACTAGATTATTTGATTAAGTCAAAATTTATTTTGTGCATGATTCCATAGGTTCTATTCTGTCTGATAATAAGATATATCATGATCTCCATCGTGAATATCATTGAAACACCTTTCAATGAATTATATCACTTCCAACTCACCCAATGAGAATTATTGATCATCAATTAATTCTTATGGATCTCACAATCCTCTAGTGATGTCTAGCAATATGTAGTGGCAATCTAGCAGGATGAAAGAGTCTAAACCTCTAGGTATAGCTAACGTGTGATTCAATTTTTTGTCGTGAGTCCCGATAAGATGAAGGTTATGAAAAATTCATCAAACTCTATCATCTGTCATATATAAGATTTAATTAGCTTGAGTTCAATGTGTGATTCCTCATGAAAATCTTTTTCATTAATCACATCATTGTGGCCATGGTCTTAAGAACTCAGCTTCATAAATCACATAATTACTAAGATCAATAGATCCCATCTAGGTGTGTATCCTATTCCTATAACGAACCTACTGTAATCAACATACACCGTAAAGATCTGCATGACTAGGAGACTAAGTGAATATGCAGTCACACTATAGTAACCTCACAATGAACAATCAAGGCACTGTAAATCAAAGAACTACTCACATAACTACTGCATCGAGAAGGTCACTGACGAGCAAGTAGACATCCAAGTGACTTCTCATTTTGATCACACTTAGTACCGTTGTTCTCTAACAAGTACCTGCACTCTCGTTTAGTGTTCCCATAATATAGACTCGAGACTCATCTATCCTAAAGAAAGTGATCTATGCACCAACCTTACCAGATCAATTATCATCTCTATGATGATCCATCGATCGGGAGCAGTTTAGAAATTAACCATCAATAACACATATCTTAAATTCTCAACTCTTGAGAATATGTGTTATCATCTTGTTAATTTTTTAGATGATTCAGGAACATATAACAAGAATGGTATAGAAAAACTATCCAATTTTATTAATAAATAAAATATATCAAGTATAAATTTATGTCTTAGAATAATACAATGTGTCTGCCAGATTGACTTCAAGGACATATATCTAACAGATAAATGTTAGAGATCTAGTATTAATTATTATGGTAGAAAAAATATAAAAATAGAAAAAATATAATTAAATATGTGGATCAGCCCAAGACTGACCTCCATAGGGCACGCAAGCTTTATTATAAGAGAACATAATAAGTACAAGAGGAGATCACACTCTCTCAACTCTCATATACAAACCTCTCTCAACAAGAACCACAATCCTTACAAAAGCTCTCACAAAATCGTCCAAAGAGATCCTCTCACAGGCTTGTCGAGCCAAAGTTCTTGATGCCCCTAGATGCTTCCTGTGATGCTTTCAGTCGCTACATCATGCTGCAGTCTCTGCCCCTACACTTGCAGCCACTCCCACGATCATTCTGAGACAATCTTGACTGATCTGCCTGCTACTCATGTCAAGCTGCTCCTCAATCGTTAACTGCCACTATTGTTGATGCCCTGGATGCTCTCAGCCACTCACAGTTTCTCTTAGACCCTCACTAAGATGCGTTGAGATGCACTCTGATTTCTACAGGCCATCAGACCTCCTTTATAGAGTCGAAACCCATACTAGATCGAAATCCTACTTTCAAAAGGACTCAACAATCTTTCCAGCTATTGGATCTTCCCCGCAGACCTCCGTGGCTGTTCGATCATGTAAGTCTCTTCCTGGACTATGACTTTTATGAAATAGACCAGGCTGGTCCATAGCGGATGTGTAGACCGTGACACCTCACACGGTTCACCATGGATCGTGCCACATTCCACGCCCCGCATGCAGGGCGCCCACCTGGATTGTGCGCCTGCCTGGGCTGCCCACATCTGCATGCCTGCCTGGGCCTGGGCCACATGCCTGTGCCAGCCCATGCGCGCCCATGCTAGCCCGCATGCACCCATGCTGGGCCAGCATGCACTTGGGCTACACGTCTTGCGTGTGCTTGGGCCGCACCTCCTACGAGGCTGTGTTTGCCTGCAGGCCCCACCCTATTGCAGGCCTACATGCACTATGTCTCCAAGCCTATTTTGGGCTCCTCACATCGTGTGCTGCATGCTGGACTTCTCCACATATGGATTTTTTCCTGTGGATCGAATTTGAACTGCCAAATCTAACAATAAATATATTTTAGATTAGACCTATTACTGTGGTTTCTTCTTCTTTTCAAAGAGGAAAAAAAAAGAAAGGATTATGCTCCATTTTCCCTAGTTATTAGGGTCCGTGATAACATGTTACCCAATTTCTATAGTGTCGCCTAAAATGCAACCCAAGAGGGAGGTGAACTAGATTCTCAAAAATTTTTATAACCATATACAACAAAAAAACAACTTTGGAAAGTATAAGTGATGCATTCTAAGATAAATATATGCGGTTAAGATATTGAAAGAGTAAATACAGTAGATAAGATGATCAAGGCACAAAAAATATAGTTTTTATGGAGGTTCATTGCCAAACGCAACACCAATATCCACTTCTCAAAACATCATACTTAAAAATTCTACTATAATATATCACAAGATTATAGAAGGATTATTTTTTAGGTTCATAATCAAATCTAATTGATTTTTACTAAAATTAACCAAAAGCATTCCAATCATAGCCTTCCATAGGTTTGATTGACATTTAAATCCAACTACAAATTTGGATAAACCTGTTCACTAAGTTTCAAGCCACTTGAAACTTATTCATAATAAGAACAACAAATATTGTTAATATGATTAAAAATTATAGGGATCCTTAATGATCTAAATAAAAGTCGTTCAAGTGCAAGATGAATGCTACAAATGCTCTTCTTTAATACTCTTAAGGCTTCACTTGAATACTCAATAAATGCCTCTTAGGAGTGGGTGGATGTGTGCTTGGAATCTTTTCTTGAATGTCCTCTCATTTTGCTCAAGCATGCATTCATTACTCTTTCTTCTTTCTTAATTTGCCTTGTTCAATTAAATCTGAAAGCATTTATATCATTAACAATGGTGGAAGAGTTATTTTGACTATTAGAGGATTGAAACTAGTTATTGGGAGATATTTAATATCAACTATGCTCATTGAAAACTAGTCCTTGAAATTTCATATGCAAAGGGTTTGACTCCTGGATACCTATGGTCGACTCCTGATTAGCTAAGGTCGAGTTCTTAAATGATTGAAAAATATAGTCTTCTATCTTCACCCTGTGGCCACTTTAGGGTCATCTCCAGGCAATTAATGGTTGATTCTTGATTACCGGGGTCGACTCTTGAAATACCAAAAAATCAACATCTTATTTTATTAAAAATTATGTCCCAAAGTCAATCGTCAATCTGTTGATAGTTGTGCTAATCTTTGTAAATATATATGAATTGATGAATTAATAAATTATTATTTGACTTTTTCATCATAAAGTAGTGTACATTTTCTTAATGAACTTCAATGTTGTGATGAAGTCCTTAGGACTATACTAATTGATATAGAAAGATATATCGTTTAATCTTTAAAATTAGTTCACGATCAAATGATACGCTATTACTAGGACGATAGCGTTTATCGAGTGTAGGTCATTGTGCGTCATATACGTTGGTTGTCCTCATAACCAAGAGGTGTGGAGACACTGGTATGGCATACAAATGAGATGTAGGAGTACATCTCCTTGAGCGTGACTAACTATTGAGCACTCTGCTATTAAGAGAAGCTCGTGAAGGATATGGATATAAGTGTCTCTCAGATCTGAGATCACCACGGTGACTTGTAAGTAGCTCACTGTACTTTGGTGTCGGACTACCTAAATTTTAATTCAATAATGAAAGATTTTTGAGTACAGTCAAGTACTTGTAAAATCGGTGTGTGAGTCAAGATAAAATTGACCCCTCTAAATAAGTAGGAGTTAATGCGTCAGTGTATTTAATTCAGTAAAATCTTGATCAGGATAATCTATGTGATGGATTTGAAAGGTTGAAATAAATGTGATTGACTATACTAGGGTTAATAGTTAAACTCTAGATCTTCTTGAGCATCAGGGTCAAAGAAATGAATTCAAAGGGATGAATTATACGGTAACCATATGCCAATGATTCTAGAATGATGCTTTGCGATCTTTCGATCTATCTGGATGTCGGATACCATTGCTAGATGATCACTTTGATTGGTATAGAAAGATTGTTCCTATGCTACCAGCTTAAGTTCGAACCTATAGGGTTACACTCAAAAAAAATTTTAACTGATCATGTGGCTGATCAATGAATGAGAGTCATTCTAGGATTTAATCATCAATTCGATTGATGATTAACCTTGTTCAAAAGTTGTAATAAATTGATTCACTAATTGTTGGTGAATTGAAGAAGAATTGATTAGCAATTAGATTGCTAATTAACTCAATTTGAATGAGTACTAAAGTTTGGATTAAATCTAATTGAATTAGATTCAATTTGGTTTGATCCGATTATGTTATGAGATGACCTAATCGCTAAGGGTATTTGATTTCTGATTCAAGCTCGATTAATTTTAATTTGATTAGAATTTAATTGAGACTATTTATTATATAATTAGATTAGATGATCTAATTGGGTTTGATCTAATTTAGTTGGATCAAGAACCTAATTAAATAAGCATACAAATTTGAATGCAAATAGAACACCCCATGCATGCGCGCTGCTTTTCTCTATGCATGAAATTGATTTTCACATGAAATTTTTTGCACCCAAAAGGTGTGTGATGCATTCTTCTGATTCTCTTTGGATCAAATTTTTTGGTTCAAGTTTGACTTTGAATTGGTTTGAAATCAAGCTTAAAACAAGAGTCTAAGTTTTGTGAGACTCTTCCTTGCCACTGACCAGCTTCCTTTCTCATGCACAAATGATTTTTTGCATGGGTTATTTTGTGCCAATCTAGGGTTTGTCATCTACTTTTCTAAGTCTCCTAGATGTGAATTAAGTTGGTTCAAAATAGAGTTCAAATCTGATTTGAATTTGTGATAAGTTCAAACCCTGTTTGAACCTGAACCAAAACACTAAAACTTTATCCTTATCTTGTTGGGATGCCACCTTAAGAAGGGTATTTTCTACACCCCAGGAGATCACATCTTTGGAGTGAGAGAACCTTAGACCCTGCATGAGAAATCTAAGAGAAAGGGTGGGCATCCGTGTGTGAGAAAAAGAGGAAGAAGATTCCTTTTGGGCATAAGATCTAGGGTGGACTTCTAGGGTTTCCTAGTTCCAGGTTTGTGAGAAAGAAAACCAAAGGAGTTTTGTTCTTCTTCTTCCACACCATCTCCTCCTTGAAAAGCTCTATTTTCTAATCTAGAGGTGTCTGTTTGATCTAATGAAAGGTATCTCTATTAGCTATCCAGAGCCTTTGATGCGAGCTAGCACTCTCGAGAAGAACAATCCATTCAGGGTTTCGAGTGGACTACCTATAGAGGCCGGATACATTGTGCGGCTACTGAACATCAGGAAGGACCACCTACCATATCTATCAGTAGTAGTGATCATCGATCCGTGATCAGATTATAGGTTTTGAACTCATCGGATCAGATAGATCTGATTTAGGGCATCGATACGATCAATGCAGTCTTTTGTATTAGATCAAATTTTTTTGTACATTATTTTCATATCATAGATTCTTAGAATGGTAGTTTAGATCTGATCTAAAGTATGTGTAGGAAATTAAATAGTTTAATCTACTGCTTTCATTATAAAATTTAAAAATATATGCTTTGAACTGCCTGTTTCCCAACAATGATATCAAAGCTTTGGTTCTTATGACATGAATTTTTTGTATTAATCTAATGTTAATCTGATTATAATTATTTAGATTAGATCTAAATAATTAATTTAATATTCAAGTAGTATAGTAATTGGATTGGGTAGATCGCCATTACCATTTGGTCATAGGAGAAATCAGGATTTCACAGTCCTATTTACCCATTCGATGGGAATCTCTTATGGCATGTAGGGGTGCTACATGGTTATTTTTCATGAAGATGAATAATGAAAGAATTTTAAAACTTTATTTTATTTCTGAAATAATGTATCTTAGATCTGAAATTCAGATTTTGATTATTGGATGATTAGTTGTAAAAATATTTTATAAAATAAAATTATTTCAAACACTGAACCCCAACCCATGTCAGCCCAAAACTTAGTTGAGAATTTAGCGATCTAGATTTGAGAATCAAAGATCTAAGGCATCAATTTCATAATTCATGGGTTAATGGGTTAGCTCGAGTCAAGTCCATTTAACTGGGTTAGATCTAGGGTTAGAAATCATTGATGATGGACCATGTTAGTAATTGATCAAATCTAATTAATAGTTAATTCTGATTGGGTCAATTTTTTTCTCTTAATCAATTCTCAATAGTTGTAGTTAGTCGAGTCCATATCTTTGATTAGACTAAGATGGATCTTGATTGTAGCTCCATGGTCGAACCTTAGTTTATAAGTTGATCAAATTGAAATAGATTAACCAGTTGGTGTCTAAGATAAGTTTGGCAGTCTTGGTCGGTGGTCACTAATTGGAAGCTACTCATATAGATTGAGTCTATGATGAGTTAATAGCATATCTCTCCCACCGATCTCACTTATCTGGCCAACATGGTCAATCATATTTTGATTAGATCACTTAATGATTGGGGTTGACCCATGCTAACTAAAAATTAGTATGATTGATTTAGGTGCCCCTAGTTCAACTTGTCTTGAGTCTTTTTCATGACTTGATGAAATCAGTGGGAGGATTTATGACTCATTGGGTGGATCAAATTAAATCTAATCTCTTTTAATCTAACTTGGTGAAGTCAGTAGGAGGATTAAGAATAACTGATCGAGTCTATTCTCATCTATCAATTCAATTAATTAAATCTTCTAAAATTATTAGATCCTTAAACATGAAATAGTTATGGAGATAACTAGATCATAGCCTCCCATTAAGTTGGGTGATAATGGGCCCAATAGTTGGATGATCATTGGATGGCCCAAAGGCCTAGTGCTCATTTACTATTGGAATTATTATTCATAATATGATGACTCAGTCGAGTCTCTCTTATGGGTGATCAGGATGACCGACCAAAATCAGGCCTAATCATTTGTGGTTAGATTCTTGAGTATGATCATGTTAATGGCTGGACCTAACCAGATTTTTTAGTGGAGGCCAAAGCCTACTGTTAGGATCCTGAGGTAAAATTAATTATTAAAATTATTTGATGAAATAATTGATTAAGAACCTACCCATAGGATGTACATGGGTGAGTCGGCCAAAGTCGGGCTCATGGGCAACTATGTGGATTCTAGTATCCGCTAAGAAATTAGGATAATTCCTCAAATTGGAGGTAAAGGCTACCAATTCGACTAAAATAGTAAGAGAATCTTTGGACTAAAGTCCTTATCTTTAGGCTTAATCAATTCATATACTAATTAGATTTTAATTTTCTTTAATTTACAGTTATGGCCACCAACTTGTTGCTCCGATCGTTGTTAGACAGTGATAAATTGAGAGGACCTAATTTCGATAGTTGGTATCAAAAATTGAAGATAGTCTTAGAGCACTAGGGGATCTTGTACGTACTGACAGATCCAACACCTGAGGAGCCCGCTCCCAATGCTTGTGGTGCGGTTTGAGATACTTGAAGTGGCTCAACGATCACATCATGGTACATTGTATTATGCGAGTGGCTATGAACGATGAGTTCAGTTGTAAATTCAAAGAAGCTCAGTCAGAAGAAATGCTCAAGGTGTTGAATGATTCTTTTGGCACTCCCAATGATGTTGAGCAGCACAAGAGCAGTTGTGTCATTTTTAATGTCAGGATGAGGGAGGGGTGTCGATAACCGATCATGTATTGTATATGATCGAACAGATCAAGCACCTCAGCAAGTTTGGCTTTCTCTTGCACGAGCAACTTGGGAAGGATACGATTCTAAATTCTCTATCGAAGTTCTACTTATTATTTCTCAGTCATTATCGAATGATGAAGCCTGTAATAAACTATTATGGTCTGTTGGGTTGCTGCAGACTTATGAGAAAGATCACCAGCTCCATAAGGAGATGGTGAACGTAGTGAGAGCATCTTCTTTAGACGGGCGTCATCCCTTAAGAAGGGAAGAAGAAGAAAAAATAAGATGCCAAGTGCTGGGCTTCAGACTGTGAAGTTCAAGTTCAAGTCCAATTAGAGTCAGGTAGAGTGCTTCTACTATAAGAGGCAGAGTCATTAGAAGAGAAACCATCCTCAATACATTGCTTTTCTTGATCCGAACAGGCCTAAGAAGAAGAAGCAAGCAGTTGATAAGCATGGTAATTATATGATAATTCTTGTAACTTCTCAATTTGTGATATAATGATCTAGGTATTAGATACTGGTAGTCCTATTAATATTTAAAATTTATTGCAGAAACTTCAGATCTGTGGAAGATTTGAAGATGGTGAGAGATTTCTGAATATTGGAGATGGAAGATCAGTTTTAGTTCTAGCCTTAGGAATCATCAAACTTGTATTCAATTCTCATATTATTGTTCTTAGTGATTATTATTATTGTCCTAGTTTCTTATTGAATATAATTTTGTAGGCCTTCTGGCCAAAGAAAATTATGAAATTTTAATAAATTTTTTTTTTGTGATATCATTTTGAATGGTGTTATTGTAATGCATGGATAATTGAACAATGAAATATATGTTGCATCGCGGCCTAGTGTAATATACACATCGAGAAAATGCCCTAGGATAGATGATGTCTTGGATGGCTTCCTTTGGCATTGTAGGCTAGGACATATTAACAAGAATAGTATGAACAAGTTAATCCGAGAGGGAATCCTTAAGGACAATGATTGTGAATCATTGCCAACTTGTAAATCGTGTCTACTTGGAAAGATGACCAAACCATCTTTTACTGAAAAAGGTGAACGAGCCAATGATATTCTAGGTCTTGTACATACTGATGTATGTAGATCGATGAGCACAAATATGAGAGGACAGCATCAATACTTCATTACGTTCACAGACGATCTATCTAGGTTTGAGTATGTCTACTTGATGAAAATAAGTCTGAATTGTTTGAAATGTTCAAACGATTCTATAGTGAGGTAGAGAAACAAACTAGAAAAAGTATTAAAGCTCTTCGATCTGATCCAGGAGGTGAATACCTTTTCGATGAATTTTTGACACATCTAGAGGAGAATGGGATTCTCTTGCAATGGACTCCTCTTGGAACGCCACAGCACAATGACATCTCAAAAAGGAGGAATCAAATCTTATTGGACATGGTTCGATCCATGGAGAGATTTTCGAATCTGCCAATTTTTTTTGAGGATATGCGCTCGAGTCGGCTTGCTATATACTTAATAGGGTTTCAAGTAAGTTTGCGAATAAAATATCATATGAGATATGGACTGGACATAAATCAGTACTCTCACATTTTAGGATTTGAGGGTGTCCGAGTTATGTTAGATATTTAAAAACAAACAAACTAGGATCAAGATCTGACAAGTGTATCCTCATAGGATATCCTAAAGAACCAAGGGGTATTACTTTACCTTGCTAATGAATAGAAAGCATTCATGATCAATCAAGCATACTTTTTAGAAAGAAATTCCTTAGTGAAAGAATTAGTACTTCTAAAATCGAGCTTAATGAAGTTCGATGGGTAGAAGAACCGACACAATTTAGTGAACCCACAGATTTTAATTTGACTGAGTCAAATTCAGAACCTATTAATGATGTACCATTAAGAAGATCCAATAGAGTATTGCGCTCGTCGGATAGATACTATAGTTTCTTGGTTCGAGATGGAGATCCTGTTGAACTCAATGAGAATAATGAAGATCCGATCTCCTACATGGATGCAATACAGAGGTCTAACTCTGATAAGTGACTTGAAGTAATGAAATCTGAAATAGAGTCCACAAAGATCAATGGGCATTAGTTGACCCACCTGAAGGGATAAAACTCATAGAGTGTAAATGCATCTTCAAGAGAAAGAGAGGTGCAGACGGAAAGGTGAAAACTTATAAAGCCTGTCTGGTTGCCAAGAGATATCGTCAACATTTTAGTATTGACTATGATGAGACATTCTCTCTTATGATAATACTGAAATCCATTCGGATCATGCTTGCGATAGCTGCACATCTAGATTATGAAATCTGGTAAGTGGATGTGAAAATAGCTTTCCTCAATGGTGAGCTAGAAGAAGAGGTGTATATGATACAATCTGAAAGTTTTACATCCATAGACGAGTCTAAGGTATGCAAGCTTTAGAGATCCATTTATAGATTGAAGCAAGCAAGTAGGAGTTGGAGCATGCATTTTGATAAAGTGATCAGAACGTATGGCTTCGTTAGGAGCGGAAAAGAATCCTGCTTATACAAATGGGTTAACAATTCTGTGGTAGTATTTCTTGTTCTATATGTAGATGATATTCTTTAATTGAAAATGATGTTCCTGCATTATAAGGAATAAAAGTTTGACTGTCATCTCAGTTCTCCATGAAGGACTTAGGAGAAGCATCCTATATCCTTGGGATGAAGATCTATATAGATCTAAAAGGATGCTTGGATTGTTCCAGTTTACGTACATCGATACCATGCTGAACCGATTCAGCATGAAAAATTTCAAGAAGGGCTATCTTCCATCATTTCAGTATGAAAAATTTCAAGAAGGGCTATCTTCCAATAAGCCATGGAATTACTTTCTCAAAGAGGGATTGTTTGACAACTCCTCAAGAGAGGGAGCGTATAAGCAGGATTCTATATAGTTCGACAGTGGGTTTCATAATGTACGCTATGACATGTATAAGACTAAACGTGGCATATTCACTAGGAGTAGTAAGCAGATACCAGCCTGATCTAGGCGAAAATCACTAGAAGGTTGTAAAAACTATCCTTAAGTATTTGAGAAATACTAAGAACCAGTGGCTTATTTATAGAAAATCCAACTTAAAACTTATGAGATTTACAGACTTCAGTTTTCAATCGGACCATGACGATAGCAAGAGCATGTTGGGATACATCTATACCCTGAATGGTGGAGCAATCTATTGAAAAAATTTCAAGCAGCATACCATGACTGACTCTACTTGCGAGGTAGAATATATCGCGACATCTGATGCTGCGAAAGAAGCTGTATGGTTACGAACATTCATCGACGAGCTTGGAGTGGCATCCTCCCTCGATGGCCCTATTTTGTTGTACTATGACAGCACTGGCGCCATTGCTCAAATGAAGGAACCAAAGTCACATCAGCGCACCAAGTATATTCTGCATCGCTACCACCTGGTCTGGAAGATCATGGATCGAGGTGACGTCAAGCTTCAGAAGATCGATGGAAAGGAGAATCTAACTGACCCATTTACTAAAACTCTTAGTATCAAGGAGTTCGAAGATCATAAATTGAAGATGTGTATACGATACTATACTGATTGGCTTTAGTCCAAGTGAGAGTTGTTGGAAATTATGTCCCAAAATTAATCGTCAGCTTGTTGACAGTTGTGCTAATCTTTGTAAATATAGATAAATTGATGAATTAATAAATTATTATTAACTTTTCATCATAAGTAGTATACATCTTCTTAATGAACTTCAATATTATGATGAAGTCTTTAGGACTATCCTAATCGATAGAGGAGGATATATCGTTTAATCTTTAAAATTAGTTTACGAACAAATGATACGCTATTACTAGGACGATAGCGTTTGTTGAGTGTAGATCGTTGTGTGTCATATGTATTGATTATCCTCTTAATCAAGAGATATGGAGATATTGGTATGGCATACAAGTGAGATGTAGGAGTACATCTCTTATTGAATGTGACCAATTGCTGAGCACTCTGCTATCAAAAGAAGCTCGTGAAGGATATGGGTATAAGTGTCCCTCTGATCTGAGATCACCACGGTGACTTGCAAGTAACTCACCATGCTTTGGTGTCAGATTATCTGAATTTTTAATTAGTGATGAAGTCAAGTACTTATGAAGTCAGTGTGTGAGTCAAGATGGAATTGATCCTCCGAATAAGTAGGAGTTAATGCATCAGTGTGTTTCAATTCAGTGAAACCTTAGCCAAGATAATCTATGTGATAGATTTAAAAGGTTGAAACATAATGTAATTGATTATACTGGGGTTGACAGTTAAACTTCAAGTCTCCTTGAGTATTAGGATCAAAAGGATGAATTATATGGTAACCATATGCCAATAGATTCTAGAATGATGCTTTGCGATCTTTTGACCTATTCAGATATTAGGTACTATTGCTAGATAGTCATTTTGATTGGTATAGGAAGATTATTTCTATACTACCGACTTAGATTCGAACCTATGAGGTCGCACTCAAAAGAAATTTTCAACTAATCTTGTGGCTGATCAACGATTGAGAATCGTTCTAGG
>KE506092.1:87788-100073 GCA_000441515.1 Elaeis oleifera
AAATGTTTCGGTCTCTTTTTACAAAAGGGACATCCCAAGGGGCTTCCCTTTGTTTCAAGAGCTGAAATATGAGTCCTGAGCTTTGATTTTCATGCTTTCATTTCTAAATTTGCCGAGGGATTCTCCAAGAGATTGATTATCTTTTCTCTTGAATTGAGGATTTTGATATACTTCCGAACAAGCTTCAACTTCGGACTCTTCCTTAAGGGTTTTTAACATTCAAGTTTAGATCACTTTGATTTTTCTTGAAATACATTTTAAACTCAAAGTAATCATTAGTAATCCTCTCAAATGGTTTGTTATTATCAAAATCTAATCTTGGGTCAACAATCTTTCTCTTTTTGATGATGACAAAATATTTGAGTTTAAATAAAATAACATTTAAAGTGATTAAGAAATATAACATATGATGCAATCAGAGCATAAATATTAATAAGAAGAGTGTCAGTTCAACTTTTTAGAGCAAATCACCACATGCAAGATAATTTATTAGCAACATAAATTTCATCAAAAACATAAACTCCCCTTAATGCATGAAACAACAACAATTCAAGTTTGTATGACTCAAACATAGTGTCATTTTGCACATTTCTCCCATATCTCAAACATATACAATTTCAAAAACATAAACATTATGCCATCCTATCTCTCTATCTCTTCAATTTTTTCTATCTAGGTATTATTTCTCCCTTTCTGACATCAAAAAAAAAAAAAAAAAAAAAAAAGATACCACTTAAACAAGAATACCACAAAATACATCCAGATATAAGAGAGAAAAAGGAACTTGGTATTCATCATTTCAATAAAGTCATAAATACATCTAAATACTTAAAGATACATAGGATCGCAGATACATCCATCATCAAGTACAATACATCTAACATCAAGGTCTACACAAAGATATATAAAAAAAAAAGATCACAAGTCCAGTACATCAAAGATCAAACACACAAAGATCAACACAACACTAATCTTCTTTTGAAGAAGAAGAAGAAATCTATAAATGAGTCGAGAAGCCAAAAGAAGAAGAATCACCATGCTAACTCCTAGTCTTGCCAGAAGGTTCGACACGAGCGGAGGAACCAGAGGGTTTGGAGGAAACAGATGCACAGGCTCGGAAACAGTGGAAGTAGGATATCTAGAAGGTCGATAGGAAGGCTGGGATGTCCTAGGAGCGATCTGAGTAAGGTGAGCTCTAATAGCCTCAAGCTGAGAAGAGATCTGCTACAGTGCCTCTCCGGATGAAGTGCCTGAGTCTCACAACTGATCTGTGATTTGCCGCATAGCTGAACCAAGCATACCACGCATGCAGTCTGCCTACCTCTACAGTCAAATCTGTCAGCTGAGTGATGTCGTTCAAAGTAGGCGAAGCTGACCTCAACTGCAACTCTCTCTCCAATTGAAAAAGTCTGCCGATGATAATGTTCTGGGTATGATGAAGATCTGCAATCATCGACGCCTGATCCTGAAGTAACTGCATGACTGAAGAAATGTGAGGCACCAAGGTATAATCTGAAGCTGCATACGGTGGCTGATTGGGTGTCTGGGTCACTCTCATAGAATCCTGAAACTGATCATCGTCCAGCCGAAAAGACGCAGAGGATGAGCCTCTCGGAAACTGAGACCGGAAAACTGGTAGCTGAGCCCTAATTGAAGGATCTACAAGTGAAACTGTAGACGGTCCAGCTGCAGTCTGGCTCGGGCCAGTCTCCCTAGGAGGAGAGGAGGGTCCCTCCCCCTCAATCTTCTACCAGTGACTATTAATCTTCTTATAACCCATACGTCCAAGGGAATGATTCTCACATGTATCTGCTCTAGACAGCCTACGAAAATCCTCACCATCAAGACTCACGTCAAATGCTCGAAGCACGTGAGTGAGTACCATATCATAGGGCAAAGCAGCCCGCATCCTGTTGACTGCTTCCCTCGTGGCAACAAGCATCAACGCTGGGAGATTCAGGGGAATCTCACAGATGATGTGGTACATCACGCAGATGTCCCGCTCTATCACTGAGTCATATCTTCCTGCTCTCGGGAAGAAAATCTGAGTCACTATATGATGAAGAAGCCTCATCTCAGCGGACAAGTGTTTAGACTCCAGTCAATCAAAATCTGTAACATCTTCTCTACCCAAATGACTTCTAATCCATCTGATCTATCATCCAACTCTTCTGAACTGTAACCCCCACAAGGCATTCTCAAAATCTGTCCAAGAACAGGAGCAGTTAGAACAATGCTAACACTTTTCACAGATGATTCTACTGAATTCGCTCCAAACTTAATATTCCCATGGAATTCTTTCACAAGATCCAAATAAATGGGAACCTTAAGATCACACAGAAACTTCCAACCGTCTCTTAATTTTCTCCTCAAAAGAAAAACCTTCATCTCCACGAAAATTGAAATATATGTTCCTTCCTTTAGCAACAACACGATGAAAGAAAGGTACCTTGGAAGAAGAAATTGAAGAGAGAGGAACTGAGTCTTGGGAAACCTTCTTTCTTCTTTCTTCTTGGCCTTCATCATCACTACGGCTTGCACGCCTCCTCTGAGGCAGCTTCGTTTTCGGAGGCATTGGAGCAAATCCAAGAAAATAGAATTCTAGGAACCTAAGAGAGGGTGAAGAGGGTGGAGAAAATATGAGATTTAGGGAGAGAAAAAAGGTTTTAAGATTTGGGAAAATCACGGGAAATGATGAAAAAATGAGGAAAAAAGAGATTTTGATCACAATAGAGTTTGGAGAAGGGCTTAGGAAGGAGAAGGATGGGATTTTTGAGGGATTTGAAGAAGGATTTGAGGGGTTTAGAGTGGATTAGATGGTCGGTTGGAGGGTTTTGGAGGTTTTGGGCGGTAGAAAAATAGAGAAATCGAAAGGTTGGCTTCGGTTGAAAAGGACGAGCAGGCCTTAAAAGGGTTAGGCAGGTTAAGCTGGAATAAGGCTGGAATAAGATTAGAATATAGGGAATAAATCAGGTTGGATGTTATTCCGAGTGGAATAACACCAAAGTAACGAAAAGAGATGGCCGGGGGGGGGGGGGGGGGACGCCCCTTTTCGGGGCAAATCTCAAAAATAAATTTTAAAAAAATAAAAAAAATAAATTTGGTCATGAGAAATCAGGAGGTTCGGGATTAATTATTTTTAGACAGAATTATAATGATTTTGATCAAAAAATTAATAAATTTTAAAAAAATTAAATCAAATCAAGCATAGGGATCAACGATTCCTAATTCACTTCTGATCTCACAAAATCTGTTTTTAATCAAAAGTCTAGTAAATATATCAGTAAGTTATTTCTCACTATAAATAAATTTAAATATTATATTTTATTTTGAATTTAATCTCTTATGAAATGATATCTTATTTCAATATGTTATTTTTTAATATTACATAAAATTCTTTGTTAAATTAATTGCACTAGTGTTATCACATCTTATGGAGATATCATTAAGTTTAATGCCAAAATTCTCAAGTTGTTGCTTAATCCACAAGATTTATGCACAGCAACTTCCAACCGCAATGTATTCAGCCTCGACTGTAGACAATATCAATGAATTTATTTTTGCAAAATCAAGAGATTAAGTTAACTCCAAAAATTAACAGATTCTGTTAGTACTTTTTCTGTCTATTTTGCATCTTGCAAAATCAGAGTTTGTATATCCTATGAGATGAATTATTGATTGTTTTAAATACCGCAACCCTAGATTTTGTGTTCCATTTAAATATCTTAAAATTTTTAACAGCAAGTAAATATGATTCTTTTGAATTAGATTGAAATAGAGAAGAATAAGATTAGGAGGATGAAGATCTCTACACTAGAGATTATGAAAAGAATACTTTCTTCTCCTTTTCCATACTTCTCTCTTCCTAAAAATTCTGGATTCAAGAAGAAACTTTTTCTGCTTTTTTTCTTTTCCATGCCATAGAAGAAAAACTTTTTTCTTCTTCCTTTGCATGCCTCTAAGAGGAACCTTTTCTCTTTAAAATCTACGCATAAGAAGGAAAACTCTTCTTCCTTTTACTTCAGTCCATGAGGAAGACTTTCTTCCTCTCCTTTTTCTTCTCACGCCAAGGAGCCTTCTTCTAATTCTTTCTGTAAAACCAGCAGCAACCCACACCTTTTTCTGCCCAAGAAGCCTCCTAATGGTGGCGTCAAATAGGGCTAGGGCGTGACCATAAATCACTATGGAGAAGGGCTTTGGATAGGAATCTAATTCCTACTTTTAAGACGTGTAAGAGATATGGAGGGTGGGCCATTTTAACGTGAACACCTTCACGCAAAACCTCAGATACCATGTAATATGATGTGGAGTTTCTCACAGAAACAAGAGTGGGCGTGTGGAGACTTGGTGCTTCCATATGTGGCGGGTTGTGGGGTTTTGACGGGGTAGAGTCCAAGATCTAGATGAGTCCTAGTCCAACTAGGACTTTCTTGAATCTTGGTTCAAGCTCTAATCAATTCTTGGATCAATCCTAACTAACTTAAAAATTAGTTACAACCAAATAACTAATTAGATCCCAGCTCAATTAGGAATCTAATTAGGTCCTAACCCAATTAGAAAATTAGTTAGGCTAAACCCATCAAACTAGGGATTGATTTCTTGCATATAAGGTTATCTCATAATCAATAGGACTGGATCCAATCAAACTCGTTATCCAATAGGGCTTGATCCAATCAAAACCAAATCAAATTAAATTGAATCAAATTCAATTATATCTGATTTGAACCCCATAGCTCAATCATATTGAGCTTTATTGCAATTCAAATATAAATTAAATCCTTCTGTAACTTACTAACACTTAGTAAGTTTGACAATTACAACTTTTGTATTTGATAAATTATTAATCATATTGATAATTAAATTCTATTATGATTCATAATCGTAAATCAACCTTCTGATCAGTTAAAAGTCACTTTGATGTGTAATCCCATAGATTCTATTCTGTTTGGTAGTGAGGTATATTATGATCTCTATCACAATGTCATCAAACTTCCTTCAACGGGTTGGAACCATTCCAACTCACCTATTAAGGATCATCGATCATCAAGATGCTTATAGACCCCACAATCTATTAATAACATCTAGTAGTATGTAGTAGCAACCCAATAGAATAAAAGTGACGAACCTTTAGGTGCAGTTACTATGTGATACAGTTCCTCTATCATGAGTTCCGACTTGACGGAGGTTATGGATAACTCGTCAAACCCCATCATCAGTTATATGTTAGATTTATTTGACTCGAGTTTATCCTGTGAATACCTATGAAAACTTCTTTCCACTAGTCACACTACTTTGGCCAAGGACTTCTGAACTCAATCTCATAAATCATATAGAACTACTCCTTTCTGCTAAGGTCAATAGATCCCATTTAGATACGCATCCTGCTCCTACAGTGGACCAATTGTCGCCAACATCCACTACAAGAACTCATTGAGATCATATTCTATGTAGTCAAACTTCAACAGCTTCACTGTGACTAGCCATCCACCATAGGTCAAAGGACCAGTCATACTACTGCAGCATCGAGAAAGTCACTAACGAGTGGGCAGACATTTATATGATTCTCATGTTGGTCATGCTCAGTGCTAGTTATTCTCTAACAACCACCTACATTCTCGCTCTAGTGTCCCTACACTACAGAATCGAGACTTATCTGTCTGAAGGAAGCGATCCGTGCATCAGTCTATCTGGATCATTCACTATCCCCATGATGATCCTATGATGGAAAGCAATTTAAGAATTAATCACCAATGACACATACCTCAAATTCTCAACTTCTTGAAAATATGTGCCATAATCTTATTAATCCCTCGGACGATTCATGGGAATATACAACATAAATAAAATTAAAACTGTCCATTAAGGATAAAATCATGTCCTAGAATTATGATATACATCAGTCAAGATTGACTTCTAGGACATATATCTAACAATCTCTCACTTGTACTAAAGTCAATCTGTCATATACCTAAGCCCCATCTTCTCAAGACAAGCTTTGGTCTTCGGTTGGCTAAGTGACTTGAGCCTACCACATCCTATGTGAAGTTTACTTTCTGCACCTCTGTATATTTCTACTCGAAGTAGTCGCGTATACCACTGCTCTATGTGCTTAGACTTTTGGTGTGTTGCTCCAAGAATTGATTTTGATGATCGTAAACTATTTAAGGAGACTACTAATGTGTTTTTTATCTTTGAAGAATATTTTTGTGATATTTCAGACAGTCTAAAAGATTGAATTTGAAAAGCTTCATCAA
The DNA here is from genome assembly GCA_000441515.1 of Elaeis oleifera. Taxonomy (NCBI): domain Eukaryota; kingdom Viridiplantae; phylum Streptophyta; class Magnoliopsida; order Arecales; family Arecaceae; genus Elaeis; species Elaeis oleifera. Next base: position 94,043 of record KE506092.1, read on the forward strand.
GTGTGTCAAAGTTGCAGTTTCTGCATGTTGGAGAAGTTTTTCGAAGCCTTCTGAAAGTGTCCAATTGATTTGAAGCCATTTGAAAGCGTTTGAAAGTGTTCTGATAAGTTTCGAATCTTAAATACATGAAACATTGAGTTGCAACAAAATGAGACGACCCATCTGGGTCATCCCTTTTATTGAGTAGCTGGCACGCACTGTTTTGACTTGTGGCACGTAGTGGGATGACCCTTGAGATCCTGAAACTAAACAAAAGTTTGATTTTTTAGATTGGCCAAATGAGACATCCCATGGGACTTCCCAATCACAGTGGGATGAACCATATGGGACGATCTATTCTGGATGAGTTCGTAACGGCTAATTTTCAGTCCATTTTTGATGCATTTAATGCGCATTAAACATTCTCCAACAGTCTAAACTGATATTAAGATATTTTCAAGTACAAATGATTATTATAAATACTCTCTTGAAGTAAAAAATCATAAATTTTGCAAGTATTCAAGTTCATATCCGAAAAAAGCTCAAACAAGCCCTAAAGAGAGGAAAAGAAGTATTTAATCACTTCACCAACCACTCTCCAACTGTAATTAAGTGTGTAATTCATTGAGGTGTTCAGCAAAAACTTCTTCCCCTTAAGTATTGTATTTCTATTGCATTTATTGTGTTTATTTAAGGAGATATTGTGCTAAATTTTTGTACCCTATTTTCTCATATTGTATTTGGGTTTTGAGTTTTGAAGAGTTTCAAAACTTAGTTTGGTTGATCCGAATCTTGAATCAGATTATTGAGGATTAGCTTGTATCTGAAAAATAATATTCTTGCTTGAATAGCAAGGGTCGGAGTTATCCGATGTGTTGTAACTTTGAAATCCGTTTAGTAGATTGAATTTTTAAGTAGAAACTTGGAGAGTGGATGTAGATGCATGGTTGGTATTGAACCACTATAAATTTTTGATGTTTGTTGTGCTTGCATCTCTTTACTTGCTCTTTGTATTCAATACTTGTTTATCTCTCATTTGTGTTTGATTTTATCTTTTATTGCAAACCAACTCATTCCACTCAACATCTTAGCACATTATTTAAGTGCACTAATCTTGAAATTTTAAAAAGATCCAATTCATCCCTCCTCTTGAGCTCCATATTTGGGCAACAAGTGGTATCAGAGTCCGGTGCTCTAGCACTTGCTTGATTTAATCATCAAGAGCCAAAGATCAATGGCAGCCCAATTTGACACATCACTAGCTGAGGGGCAATCAATAAACCGACCTTCACTTTTTAATGGGTCAAACTACATCTATTGAAAAGCTCAGATGAGAATTTTTATTCAAGTACTTGACAATGATATGTAGAGTATCATAGTAAATAAACCATACACACCCATTAAATTAATTGATGGTATGTCTCTCTCTAAATCGGAAGGTGAATGGGATGAATTTGATAAGAAAATGGCTCAGCTCGATGCTAAAGCCATGAATATTTTATATTATGCTTTAGATGTAAATAAATTTAATCATATTTCTACATGTAATTTTGTTAAAAAAATTTGGGATAGATTAGAAGTCACACATGAAGGCACAAACCAAGTAAAAGAGTCTAAGATAAATATGCTTGTGCACAACTATAAACTGTTTAAAATGAAACCTGAAGAGTCAATAACTCAAATATTCATCCATTTCACTGACATCATAAATAGTTTAAAAAGTCTTAGTAAATATTATTCTAACAGTGATTTTGTGAGAAAAGTGCTCAAGTCCTTACCAAGATCGTAGGAAGCAAAGGTCATTGCAATCCAAGAAGCCAAAAATTTAAATATTCTACTATTGGAGGAGCTTTTTGGATCCCTCATGACTCACGAACTGACCATGAAGCAATATTCTGAAGAAAAAATAAGAAGAAAGAAGACTATCGCTCTCAAATCGACAGCTCAGGAAGAAGAAGACAGAAAAATCAGACAATAGTAAGGAAGATGAAGATTTGGCCCTGATCATCAAAAAATTTAGATGCTTCATGATGAGAAAGAGACAAAGGATACAAAAAAAAACTACCAACTAAGGGTGAGCCGAGTAAAGAAAAAAAAGATCAACCCATCATTTGTTATGAGTGCAAGAAGTCGGACCACTTCAGATTAGAATGTCTCCAGCTCAAAAAAAGTCAAAAGAAGTTCAAGAAGAAAAAGGCTATGATGGCTATATGGAGTGACAGTGATGACTCCACATAGATGAAGAATCTTATGAAGAATCCAATCTGTGCCTTATAGCACATGAAAATGAGGTATCCTTCGAAACTCAAAATGAATTACTTATGATGAACTGCTAGAAGCTTTTCATGAATTTTGGATGATCTAAAAGAATTAAGAATAAAAATAAAATTTAAATTATAAATTAAGTATTAGCTAAAGAAAAGAAGAAGTTAATAACAAAATAAAAATTAAAACTAAAGAATCAGGCCCTATTAAAGAAAAGATGAATTTTCAAGCCAAAATGAAACTCTTATAAAAGAAAATCAATAACTAAAGGAAGAGGTAACCAAGTTAAAACCTATAGTTGATAGATTTACATTAAGTTCAAACAAACTTTAGATGATCATTGATAGTCAAAAAGCTATATATGATAAAGCCGGACTTGACTATAACACTCTTAGAAAATAAAATTTTTGAAAAATATTTTGTCAATGCATCTATAAGAAAATTATCAAATATTATTTATTTAAATATGATAAAGTAGGGCATAAAATTTATTCATGTTTATCAAATAAATTTGATGATAGAAATGTTAAAAAAATATGGGTTCCAAAAAGAACCATTATGACTAAACCCAAAGGACCCAAGTTAGCTTGGGTACCTAAGGTTAAAACTTAATTTCATATGTACAGGTGTGCCTTACATCTCAAGCAACAAAACGGAAGTGGTATCTTGATAGTAGATGCTCAAGACACATGACTAGTGATGAATCTCAATTCATCACATTGGAAGCCAAGAATGGAGGGATGGTCACCTTTGGAGATAATGATAAAGGAAGATCATCAGTATTGGTAATATTGGTATCACTCACTCCACTTGTATTGAAAATATATTATTTGTAGATAGTCTCAAGCATAATCTTTTAAGTATTAATCAATTATGTGATAAAGGTTACAAAGTAGTTTTTGAATCATCTATATGCATTGTAACTAATCCCTCTGATGTTAACACTAAATTTATTGGACATATGTATGGTAATGTATACATGGTTGATTTGGATAATCTATCCTTACAAAATATAAAATATCTTGTGGCCATGAATGCTAAAATTAATGAGACTAGTTGACTTTGGCACTGTGGGCTGGTACATATTAGTATGCACACGTTTTCTAAAATCATTAAAAAAGATTTGATTTTTGGTTTGCCAAAAATTAATTTTGATAAATATAAAATTTGTGATGTATGTCAATTAGGTAAACAAATAAGAGTTTTCTTTAAAACTAAGAATATTGTTTCAACTTCTAAACTTTTAGAACTTTTATATATGGATTTATTTGGTCCTATAAGGACAACTAGTCTAGGAGGAAAAGATATAGTTTATAATTATTGATGATTTTTTGTATTTTACTTGGATTTTATTTTTAGCTTCTAAAGATGAAGTATTTTCAGCATTCTCTAAGTTTTATCGAAAAATTTCGAATGAAAAAGATTTATCAATTATTTCTATACGAAGTGACCATGACACTGAATTTGAAAATAAGATTTAAAAATTTATGATGAAAAGAACATAAATCATAACTTCTCAGCACCTAGAACACCACAACAAAATAGAGCTGTTGAAAGAAAAATAAAATTCTAGAAGAAATAGCCCGTACCATACTATATGAAAACAAACTCTCAAAATATTTTTGAACAAAGACAATTAACACAGCATGTTATATTTTAAACCATACTTTAATAAGACCTATTTTAAAGAAAACATCTTATGAATTATAGAAAGGTAGAAACCTAATATAAGTTATTTTTATATTTTTGATTGTCGGTGTTTATTTTGAATAATGGCAAAGATAGCTTAGACAAATTTGATGCTAAATCTGATGAAGCTATCTTTCTTGGCTATTTTACTTCTAGCAAAGCCTTTAGAGTATTTAATAAAAGAACACTAGTAATGGGAGAGTCAATTCATGTAGTTTTTGATGAAACTAATGATCTTCCATCAAAAAAGAGAGAGGGTACTGATGATGCAGGTATCATAAAAGATAGAATAAAAGAGCTCAAAATCAATGACTCAAATAAGCGAAACAAAGATCACTTAGATGAAAAATATGAGGATGAAAGCATCAATGATCAGAATATTCAAGAACAACCTCAAGATACAGGTAATCTTTTAAGAAAATAGAGGTATGTCCACAATCATCCCAAAAATTAATAATTGATGATCCGATATAAGAAGTAAGAACAAGATCCTCTTTTAGAGATGTTTGTAATTATGTAGCTTTTGTTTCACACCTAGAACCTAAAATAATAGATGAAGCTGAAAAAAATCATAGCTGGATAATTGTCATGCAAGAAGAGCTAAATCAATTTGAAAGAAATAATGTATGGATACTAGTTGCTAGACCTAAAAAATACCTCATAATAGGAACTAAATAGGTATATAGGAATAAATTAGATGAAGATAAAAATATAATAAGAAATAAAGTAAGATTAGTTGCTAAAGGATACAATCAACAAGAAAAATTGACTTTGATGAAATATTTGCTCCTGTTGCTAGACTAGAAGCAATAAGAATGCTACTTGCTTTTGCTTGTTTATGAACTTTAAATTGTTTCAAATAGATGTTAAGAGTACTTTTCTAAATAGTTATATTGCTGAAGAAGTATATATAGAACAACCTCCAGATTTTGAAAGTCATAAATTTTCAGATCATGTATTTAAGTTAAACAAAGCATTATATGGTTTAAAACAAGCTCCTGAGATTTGGTATGAAAGATTAAGTAAGTTCTTATTAGAAATAATTTTTCAAGAAAAAAGTTGATACAACTCTATTTATAAAAAAAAATAAAAAATTCTAGTTATATAGATATATATTGATGATATTATATTTGGATCTACTAATGAAGATTTGTGTCAAGAATTTACCAAGCTCATGCAGGGGGAGTTCGAGATGAGCATGATGGGAGAACTCATTTTCTTCCTCAGACTTTAGATTAAACAAATGAAGGAAGGGATCTCCATCACCCAAAGTAAGTACACAAGAGAACTATTAAAGAAATTTGAAATGAAGAGCTTAAAAATTGTAAGTACACCTATGACCCTTCCTGTAAATTAGAAAAAGATGAACTTGGTAAAAATATTGATTCAAAGCTCTATAGAGGCATGATAGGCTCTTTATTATATCTTACTGCTAATAGACCTGATATAATGTTCAGTGTATGCATGTGTGCTAAATATCAGTCAAATCCTAAGGAATCTTACTTAAATACTGTTAAGAGAATTTTTAGATACTTAAAAGAACACAAAACCTAGGACTTTGGTTCTCAAAACAATCTTCTATGAATTTAATAGATTACTCAGATGCAGACTTTGCTGGATGTAAACTAGATAGGAAAAGTATAAGTGGAACTGGCCAATTTTTAGGAGTGAACTTAATCTCATGATTTAGCAAGAAACAAAATTTGATAGCATTGTCTACGACTGAGGTCGAATACATTGCAGCCGTAAGTTGCTATGCTCAAATCCTATGGATTAAGCAACAACTCATAAATTTTGGTATTGAACTTAAAAATATCTCCATAAGATATGATAATACTAGTACCATCAATTTGACCCAAAATCTAATCCAACACTCTAGGTCAAAATATATTAAAATTAGACATGATTTCATAAGAGAATATATTCAAAATAATGATATAACACTTGAATACATAAACACTGAAAAACAACTAGCTGATATTTTCACCAAAGTACTAAATAAAATAAATTTTATAAAATTAGAAGAGAATTGGGTCATAATTTTACTCTCAAAATTCTTCTAAAATTTTTTGACTTCGTTATCTTAATTTTGGAAGCC
>KE506092.1:116488-126980 GCA_000441515.1 Elaeis oleifera
CATAGAACTTCTCCTTTTCTACCAAGATCGATAGATTCCTTCTAGGTGCATCTTACTCCAATAACGAACCTAAATCTACTGAAGTCAACATACACAGCAAGGACCTAAATGATTAGGTACCAAGAAAAGATACAATCAAATGCAGTAGCCTCGTTGCGAATAGCCAATGACACTACAGGTCAAAGGACCACTCACACTACTGCAGCATCAAAAAATCACTGACGAGTGAGTAGACATCCATATAGTTTCTCATGTTGGTCACGCTCAGTTTTCTAACAATCACTCGCACTCTCAATCCAGTGTCCCTACACTGCAGATCCAAGACTCATCTATCCACAAGGGAGGTGAACTGTGCATCAATCTCGAATAGATTGATCACTATCCTCCGTGACGATCCTTTGATCAGGAGTATTTAGAAATTAACCACTAATTAACGTATGCCTCAAATTCTTAGCTCTTTAAAAATATATAAAATTATCTTTGTTAATTTTAGGATAAATTATGGACATATAAATATGATTGGAAAGAAAAAGCTCTTTATTGATAATAAAAATTATAAGTACAAGTTTAAGCTTTAGAATTACATAATGTGTCAGCCAATAATTGGCTTCTAGAACAGAAATCTAACATATATATGCATGTTTGATCTGATTTCCTATTATTTAGATTAGATCTAAATAATATTTATGCTTATGACTTGATTTTAATTATATCTAGTATGATTTGGATTAGACTTAAATTTATCATATGTGATATGATTAGATTAGATGCCTAGTAGCACAGTAATCGGATTAAACTTTTTTGACCGTTCAATCATAGGAGAAGTAAGATTTCATGACCCTCTCCTCCCATTCCATGGGGTCTCTTATGGCATGTAGGGTGTTGTTTGTTCATGAAGATGAAATGTGAAGAAAAAAAATTATTTTCTACAAACCTTAGATTTTGAAATCCTAGGATTTATTGTATGCGATATAATTTTTAAGAAAGTAAAATCATCTAATCTATATAATTAAATTATTTAATCATGAAATAAATTTAAAATCATAAAATATTTAGATATGATATAAAATCTATTTATAATTGATTTTATTTTGAGTTATGTAAAATTTTAAGTGTTGCAACTTTGAAAAATCTGCTAGTACGCAAATTGGGTTGACTCAATTTTGAATTGAGCCAACCTAGTTCCCTAGTTTAGTTGGTTCAGTGCTGATTGACCCGACTCAGTTATCGTAGGCCGAACAGTAATAGTTACTATTCATTATCAGTTAGCCGATCAAGTAACAGACTTGGTCGACCCACTGATGTTAGCCAGCTCAGTCCAGGGATGAGCGGATCTAGTTTCAGAACAAAAAATATAAATCAATTATAAATTATTTATAAATTAAAATTAAATTATTTCAAATCTAAATAGCAAACCCATGTGAATCATACACTTAATTGAGAATTAAGTTGATTAAATTGGATCTAGAATTATGAATTAAAGATCTAATGGCATTCACATAAAACATAGGTCTATGGGTTAGCTTGATCAGATCCTCTTAATTGGATTAGACCTAAGATTAGAATCAAAAGGACTTAATATAGAAATTGATTAAATTTAATCAAAGTTAAACTAGATTAAATCAAGATTTTTTAGAACCAATATAATAGTTGTAGTTGGTTAAGTCCATATCTTTGATTGGATCAAGAAGGACCTCGATCATGGCCCAGTGGATGAGTCTGAGTCTTTAGGCAAACTAAATTGAAACTGATGAACTAATTGGTGTCTAAGATAAGTTTGATAGTTTTGATCGATGGTCATTAATTGGGAGCTACTCGCATAGATTGAGTCTATGGTGAGTTAATGGCATATCCCTCCCACCGATCTTACTTATCTAGCTAATGTGGTCAATCAGCTTTCGATTTGGTTGCTCATTTATTCGTGCTAACCCATGCTGTATAGGTTGATCAGTATGACTAATTTAGATGCCAAGATCGGTTTGAATCTAGTCTTCTTTAATCTGACTTAGTGAAGTTAGTGGTAGGATTGTGATTAACTGGTCAACTCCCTTTCTTCTCTTGAATTGTGTTAACCAAATTTTCTAAATTATTAGGTTCTAAAAATAAGATAGTTATGGTGATAACTAGATCATAACCTTCTATTAAGTTGGATGATAATGAGTCCATTAGTTTGATAATCATTGGAGGCCCAAAAGCCTGGTGCTTATCGACTATTGGAATTATCATTCATAATATGATGGCTCAGTCGAGTCTCTCTGATAGGTGGTTAGATTGGCCGACCAAAGTCAGATCTGATCATTTGTTAGTTAGATTTTTGAAAGTGGTCATATTAATGGTTGGACCTAACTAGAACCTTACAGTAGAGGCCAAAGCCAACTGATTAGATTTTGAGGTAAATTAATTACTAGAAGTTGTTTGGAGAAATAATTGGTTAAGAACCTACCATAAATGTACATGGATGGGCTGGCCAAAGTCGGGCTCATGTGCAGGCTATGTGGATTCTAGTACTCACTAAGGAATTAGTATAATTTCTCGAATTGGAGGTTGAGGCTACCAATGTATAAAAATAGTGAGAGAACTTTTAGACTAAAGTCTATGTCTTTAGGCCTAACAATTCATATACTGATTAGATTTTAGTTTTCTTTTGTATAGTTATAGCCACCACCTTATCACTCCAATTACTATTGGATAGTGACAAATTGATGGGATCCAATTTTGATAGTTAGTATCAAAAACTGAAAATCATCTTGGAGCATGAGTGGATCTTGTACGTGCTGATAGATCTGACACTATAGGAGCCTAATCCGAATGCACATAGTGTGGTCTGAGACACTTATTAGAAGTGGATTACTGACCGCATCATGGTGCATTGCATTATGTGGGCTGGGATGAACGATGAGTTCGGTCACAAGTTTGAGGATGCTCAGTTGGAGGATATGCTTCAAGTGTTGAACGAGTCCTTCAACACTCCCGATGATATTGAGTGATACAAGACTAGTTGTGCTGTCTTCAACGTTCAGATGAGGGAGGGAGCATTGGCCACTGATCATATATTATACATAATCAAACAGATCAAGCGCCTAAGCAAACTTGGCTTTTTTTGCATGAACAACTTGAAAAAGATGCGATTCTGAATTTCTTACCAAAGTTCTATTTACCATTTCTCAGTCATTATAGAATGACGAAGTTTGTAGTCAACTACCATACTTTGCTGAGGTTGCTATAGATTTTTGAGAAGGATCACTAGCTCTAGAAGGAGACGGTGAATGTAGTAGGAGGATCCTTGGCGGGGTGTCGTCCTTTTAAGAAAGGGAAGAAGAAAATAAAAATAAAGAGGTGCAACATGCTGGAGGTTAGATCAAGAAGTTTCAGTCCAAGTCTGATAAGAATCAGGTAGAGTACTTCTACTATAAGAAATAGGATCACTGAAAGAGGAATTGTCCTCAATACAAAGCTTTTCTTGACCTGAACAGGCTGAATAAGAAGAAGCAAGCAGTTGCTAGGCAAGGTAATTATATGGTAATACCTTGCAACTTCTTTATTTGTGATACTATGACCTGAGTATTAGAGACCAATAGCCCTATTAATATTTGTAATTCATTGCAGGGACTTTAGATTAGTAGGAGATTTGAAGACGATGAGAGATTTTTGAATGTTGGAGATGGAAGATCAATTTTAGTTCTAGCTTTAAAATTATCAAGCTTGTATTCAATTCTCATGTCATTGTTCTTAGTGATTGTTACTTTTGTCCTTTATTTTTATTGAATGTAATTTTTATAGGCCTATTGGCCAAAAAATTATTAGATTTAATAAAGAATAGTTCTTGTAATATCATTCTGAACGATGTTACTATGATGAATGGATAATTAAATAACAATATTTATATTGTATCATGGTCTAGTATAATGTACACATTGAATAAATGCCCTAGGATAGATGATGTCATGGATGCCTACCTTGAAAATTGTAGGCTAGGTCATATTAATAAGAATAGGATGAACAGGTTGACCCAAGAAGAAATCTTCGAAGCCGATGATTGGAAATCATTGTCTACTTGTGAGTCTTATCTTCTTGGGAAGATGACTAAGTCGCCTTTTACTGAAAAGGTGGATGAGCTATAGATGTTCTAGTTCTAATACATACTGATATATGTAGACCCATAAACACAAGTGTCAGAGGTGGATATCACTATTTCATTACGTTCATGACCTATCTAGATATGAATGTCTACTTGATGAAACACAAGTCAGAATCGTTTGAAATATTCAAACGATTCCGTAATGAGATAAAAAAATAAACTGGAAAGAGTATTAAAACTCTTCGATCTGATCGAAGAGGTGAATACCTCTCCAATATATTTCTGACATATCTAGAAGAGAAGGAGATTCTCTCATAATGGATCCCTCCTGGGATGCCATAGCATAATGGTATCTCGAAAAGAAAAATTAAATCCTGTTGGATATGATTCGATCCATGATGGGTTTTGCTAGTTCATCGATCTCCTTTTGAGGATATACACTCGGGTTGACTTGCTATGTACTTAATAAGATTTTAAGTAAGTTTATGAGCAAAACACCATATGAGATATGGACAGGACGTAAGCTGGTTCTCTCACACCTTAGGGTCTGATGGTGTTCAGTTTATGTCAAATGTTTAATTATAGACAAATTCGGACCTAGATCAGATAAGTATAATTTTATAGGGTATCCAAAAAAATTAAGGAGTATTATTTCTACCTTGCTGATGAACAAAAGTGTTCGTCAGCCTTAAAGCAATTTTTTTAGAAAAGAGTTCCTTGATAATGAAACTAATGTCTCTAAGGTTGAACTTGATGAAGTTCAACAGATAGATGAACCGACACAATCTAGTGAACCTACAGAATAGAATTTGATTGGATCAAACTCTGAGCCCATTGTAGATGCACTATTAAGGAGATCCGATAAAGTACCACATCAGCCAAATAGATACTATAATTTTTGATCCAGGATGACGATCTTATTGAACTCGATGAGAACAATGAGGATCCGATCATCTATATGGATGTAGTGAAAGATCCAACTCTGATAAGTGGCTTGAAGCTATGAAGTCCGAAATGGAGTCCATGAAGGTCAATGATGTGTGGACATTAGTTGACCCACCTGAAGAGGTAAAATCCATAGGATGTAAGTGGATCTTCAGGAAGAAGAGGGGCGCAGATAGGAAGGTGGAGACTTATAAAGCCCATATAGTTGTCAAGGGATATCATCAACATTATGGTATTAACTATGATGAGATATTTTCTCCTATGATAATGCTCAAATTTATTTGGATTATGCTTATGATAGCGGCACATCTGAATTATAAAATCTGACAAATGGATGTAAAATAATTTTCTTAAATAGAGAGCTAGAAGAAGAAATGCATATAATACAACCTGAAGATTTCACATCCATAGATAAGTCTAAGGTATGCAAGCTTCAGAGATCTATTTATAGATTGAAGCAGGCATCCAAGAGTTGAAACATGCATTTTGATAAGGTGATTAGAACATATGGCTTCGTTAGAAATGGAGAAGAACCCTACATCTATAAGTGGGCAAATAATTTGTAGTTGTATTTTTATTTTACATGTGGATGATATTCTCTTAATTGAAAATGACGTCCCTGCATTATAGGGAATAAAGATTTGACTGTCATCTTAATTCTCCATGAAGGACTTGGAAGAAGCATCCTACATCTTCGGAATGAAGATCTATAGAGATAGATTGAAGATGTTGCTTGAATTATCCCAGTCCACGTACATCGATATCGTGCTGAAGTAATTCAGTATGAGAAATTTCAAGAAAGACTATCTTCCGATAGGTCACAAAATTTTACTTCGAAAAGGGATTGCCCAATAACCCCTAAAGAAAGAGAGCGTATGAATAAAATTTATATGCTTCAATAGTGAGATCTATCATGTATGCCATAATATGTACGAGATCAGATATTGCCTACTCATTAGCAGTAGTGAGCAAGTATCAATCTGATCCGGAGGAGAACCACTGGAAGGTTTGAAATCATCCTTAAGTATTTGAGAAATACTAAGGACTAGTGGCTCATTTATGGAGAATCTGATTTAAAACTTGTGGGGTATACAGACTCTAGCTTTCAGTCAGATTATGATGATCACAAGAGTGTATCAGGATTCGTATTTAGTCTGAATGGTGGAGCAGTCTGCTAGAAATATTTCAAGCAGCACATCATGGCCGACTCAGTTTATGAGGTAGAGTATGTCGCGGCATCCGATGCTGTGAAAGAAGCTGTATGGTTGTGGAAGTTCATCGACGAGCTTGGAGTGGATCCTCTATCGATGGTCTGATCCTGCTCTACTGTGACAGTACTGGAGCCATTGCTTAAGTGAAGGAATCGAAGTCCCATCAGTATACCAAGCACATACTGTGCTGCTATCATCTGATCTAGTAGATCGTGGATCGAGATAACGTCAAGCTTCAGAAGATCGATGGAAAGAAGAATTTGGTCGACCCATTCACTAAAGCCCTCGGTGTCAAGAAGTTCAATGATCACAAATTGAAGATGGGTACATGATGCTGTACTGATTGACTTTAGTTCAACTAAGAATTGTTAGGAAGTGTGTTTCAAAGTCAATCGTCAGCCTATTGATGGTTGTGCTCATTTATAATTATATATAAATTTTAATAATAAAAGTTATTTGATTTTTCATCATAAAATTTTATACATCTTCTATATGAACTCCTATATTGTGATGAAGTCCTTAGGACTATTTAAATTGATAAAGAGGATTTATCATTTAGTTCTTAAACTTGTTCGCGATCAAACGATATGCTATTGCTACGATGATAGTGATATCGAGTGTAGGTTGTTGTGTGTCATATAGGTTGGTTGTCATCTTAATTAGAGAGTGTGGAGACACAGGTATGGCATGCAGATGAAGTATAAGAGTACACTTGCACAGAACGTGACCAACTGCGGAGCACTCTGCTGTCAAGAGTAGCTCGCGAAGGGTATGAGTATAAGTATCCCTCCGACTTGAGATCACTACGGTGACTTGCAAGTAACTCACTATACTTTAGTGTCGGACTACCTGAATTTTTAATTCCGTGACGAAAGATTTTTGGGTGTAGTTAAGTGCTTGTTAAGTCGGTGTGTGAGTCAAGATGGGATTGATCCCTCCAAATTCAGGAGTTAATGCATCACTATATTTCAATTTAGTAAAATCTTAGTCAGGATAATCCATATGATGGATTTGAAAGATTGAGATACAATGTAGTTGACTATTGCAGGGTTGACAGTTAAACCCTAGGTCACCTTAAGCATTAGGATTAAAGAGATGAATTATACAGTAACCATACGTCAGTAAGTTCTTGAATATTGCTTTGTAGTCCTTCGATCTATCTAGACATCGGATCCTATTACTAGATGGTTATATCGATTAGTTCAGAAAGTTATTCCTATACTACTGACTTAGGTTCAAATCTATGGGGTCACACTCAAAAAAATTTCTATCTGATCAAGTGGCTGATCAATGATTGAGAATCGTTCTTGGGTGTAATCGTCAATTCGATTGATGATTAACTTGATATAAAATTCTAATGAATTCACTAATGATTAGTGAATTAAATGAGGATTGATGAGCAATTAGATTATTGATTAGCTTAATTTGATTAAGCAATATAATTTGGTTCAAGTCTAATTAAATTGGATTCAATTTGGTTTGACCCGACTAGGTTGTGAGATTCAATTTGGAACCTAATTGGATTGGGTTCAAGTTATTCAATTGGGTCTAACCTAATTTGATTAGGATGAAGACTTATTGGATAAACCCTAAAAGTCCAAAACAGCTTGGACTCTCCTTACTGCCGACCACCCTTGTGCACACGCCCACACCTCAATGCAAATTCAGATTTGCATTAGAACTCCATGCTAAAGATTTTATGTCACCACTTTGAAAGTCCTAAGGATGAGATAAGATTTGGTTCAAGTTAATTAAATTGGATTTGAATTCAGCATGAAACTTGATCCTTATATTGGTTCGAATTTGATTTAAACTTGGACTCTATCTCCCTATCCATGCCATCTATAAGAAGCTTGAGTTTTCTGTGACAAAACAGAGAGAGAAAATAGAAGAAAAGGTTTCCAACATGAGGCTAGGGTTTTGGGCATGAGGTCTTGGGGTTGGGCGGCCATCTTGGGCATGTGAGCATAGAGGAGAACCTTCTCCTCTTTGGCGAGATACCTAGATCAGATCTAGGATTTTTGGTGAGGAAAAAAATCAAGAGAGAAAGAAGTTCTCTATCTTTTCTCCCATTACCTGATCCTCCTTGTTCGTCTTCAATTTCGAAGGAGTCTGTGAGATCTGAAGATAGGAGCAGTTCAGCCATCCAGAGGTTTTCGTGCGAACTAGCATTCTCGAGAAGATAGATCAGCATAGGACTTCGAGTGGATCAACTGTAAAGGTCGGACATCCTGTGCGGCTGCAAGCAACCTTCAAGTCTTCAAGATTCAGACACGTAGATCTGCTATCCGTGCTAAGGTGATGAGTTTTGAACTCATACTTGATATATATATGATGTATATTCTAGATGTGATCTACTAGTGCATGTTTAGATGAGATCTTGTATGCTAATTTATTTTCAAATCCTAGTATGCATATATGTCATGTTGTAGATCCTAAGATAGGAGTTAAGATTGGATCTTAAGCATATTTTATAGATTAAATTCTTTAATCTGTTCTATTTTACTGCTTAAAATTTTAAAATACATGCTTTGCACCTATCGATTTTCCTACACTCCCCTTTGTCCTTTTCTATGAAAACTCAAGCATACTCTTAGATCTATCTATAAGGCCTTTTTATTCTCAGAATATGGGATGTTTGCCCTAGGTCTTTATGAAAATCCAATATGCAATCACATTTTAACCGATGTCAGCATAGGACACTCCTAATCAGGAGGATGTCATCCACGTACAATACGAGGAATGAGACAGCACTCCCACTGACCTCATGTAAATGCATGAGTCATCTTCATTCTTGATGAAATCAAATAAATTGATCACACCATTGAAATGAGTATTTCAACTCTGAGATATTTGCTTAAGTCCATGTATGGACCTTTGCATTATAATTTCTATCACTGGAAGTAAAATTCATAGTCCATTCTATATAGATATCTTCTCAAGATATCCATTTAGGAAGGCTATCTATATATCTATGTCTCAGGGTCGATGTCCAACATCACCTCGTTGTAGGTCTTGGGATCATCTCTATGTTCTCTATCTCCTATGAGAAATATTTTCTCTATATCCTCTGTAAGCATATCAAGTACCTTTTATAAAGATGGAAGATCCTACTTGATCTACGAGGTATAGAAGGTACTACATGTACTGGCTCATCATGAATAGGTTCTATAGGTCCTATGACTTGTTGCTCTCAAAGACTCTCTCTTTGAGCTTATCCTTCCACTATCTTTATCTTGGATAAACAGTTTTTCAAGAAGATAGTATGACGGATCACAATCACATTGTGATCATCTGGAAGAAAGTAGTATCCTAAACTCTTTAGAATACCCTATAATACGAGCTCTCATAGATCTAGCCTCTAACTTATCCCGTCTACTATGCTTGATACATGCTGGACATCTTCAAATCTTGAAATGATCAAGACTCGATTTTTATCTTACCATATCTTATATGGTATGGTAGGAATAGATTTAGAGGATAACTTATTCAATAGATAAATTTAAAGCATGTTCCTAAAAAACAAATAAATCAGTAAAGTCTATTATGGACCAGACCATATCTCATATAGTCCCATTCCTTCTCTTAGATACCCCATTGAGCTGAGGTGTACAAGAAGGGGACTGTTGGAAATTGAGGTTTGGGGCATGTATGTGTATTTCAAAACTTTATTTTCTAAACATCACAGTGGAATATAAGATTAAAATACTTTTAATCTGAATCATGCATGCATAAAAATATAAAACCATAAGGATCTAGTTCATGTGTTGAAATTGACATATGCTGAAATTCAGATTGTGATCAAATCGCATACTTATTTTGTAATCTTTTCTTTGAATCTGGATTTGGAAGAAAAAAATTTTTCTTCTTACTGTATAAGTGTCTAGCCTCTACGAAAATCCACTCAGGATCAGTCTGGAACAGTCCTCTTCAAATTAAATTTTTTTCTCTAAGAAAATTCAGCCTGCTGAATCTGAACGAAGCCTGGATCATGATCAATACTTGATTTCTTTTCTTGATCTTCTTCTTCTCTTCTTCTCTTGCCTTTCTCCCTTACTTTGTGCTACTACCAAGCTCTGAAAACTAGCAAACAATGGATGCCCAACAGCCCTTGGGTGTGATGAAGAGAGGATGCCCCAAGTGGTGGGACGTGTGGACGTCCAAGGGGAGAGGAGAAGGGAGAGGAAGAGAGGGCGTGGGCGGACATTTGAGGCATGGAGGTTGCTGGTTTGGATGCTCTAAAGATCTTAGGAGAGGT
>KE506092.1:142566-152915 GCA_000441515.1 Elaeis oleifera
CCTGTACTAATCGAAGTGACCATCTAGCAATGATATCCGATATCTGGATAGGTCGAATAGTCACAATCGCAACACTCAAAACCTACGTGAATATGGTTACTGTATAATTCATCCTTTTGACCCCTGTGTTTAGGACGACTCAGGGTTAAACTGTCAACCCTGATCAGATCATCCGAATCGTGCTCAACTCAAACAGTTCTGTGACTCCTCACTAGGACTACCCTGACCAAGGTTTTGCTAAATTGAAACATGACTACACAGCTCCTGAACTGGAGTGGTCAATCCCATCTTGACACACGCACCGACAAGTCAAGTACTTGACTACACCCAGCAGCCTTCCGTCACTGAATTAGAAATTCAGGTAGTCCAGTGCCTAAGTGCAGTGAGTTGCTTGCAAGTCACTGTGGTGGTCTCAGATCGGAGGGACAGTTATACCCATATCCCATCGAAGTAAATTTTGACAGTAGAAATAGCTCCAGAGTCGGTCACGTTCAGTGCAGATATACCCTTACATCTCACCTGTATGCCATACCAGTGTCTCCACTCCTTGGTTAAGAGGACAACCAACCCATATGGCACACAACGACCTATGCTTGATAAATATTGTTGTCCTTGGTAACAACGTATTATTTGATCGCGAACAGGTTTAAGGACTAAATGATAAATCCTCCTTTGTCGAGTCTAAATAGTCCTAAGGATTTCACCACAACACAGGAGTTCATTAGAAGATGAAATAATTTGTGATGAAAAAAATATCAAAATAATTTTATTATTCATAATTTATGTACTAATACAACAAAGAGCACAACCATCAACAGGCTGATGATTGGCTTTGGGATACTATTCCCAACATAGGGTATGACCATAAATCAGCATGGAGAAGGGCTTTGGATAGGAATCTAATTCCTACTTTTAAGGCATGTAAGAGATATGGAGGCGGCCCCATTTTAGCATGAACACCTTCATGCAAAACCTCAGGTATCGTGTAATATGATGTGGAGTTTCTCATGAAAATAAGAGTGGGTGTGTGGAGACTTGATGCTTCCATATGTGGTCGATTGTGGGGCTTTGATGGGGTAGAATCCAAGATCTAGATGAGTCCTAGTCCAACTAAGATTTTCTTGAATCTTGGTTCAATAACCAATTTTTGGACCAATCCTAACTAATATAAGAATTAGTTATAACTAAACTAATTAGGTCCTAGTCCATCTAAGAATCCAATTAGGTCCTAATCCAATTAAAAATTAGTTAGGCTAAACTCCATCAATCTAAGGATTGATTTTTGAATATAAGGTTATCTCATAATCAATAGGACTTGATCCAATCTAATCTGCTATCCAATAGAGCTTGATCCAATCAAACCCAAATCAAATTAAATTAAATCAAATTTAATTATATCTAATTTGAACCTCATTGCTCAATCATATTGAGCTCTATTACAATCTAATTGTAAATTAAATCCTCCTACAACTTACTAACATAGTAAGTTTGACAATTGTAACTTTTGTATTTGATTAATTATCAATCATATTGATAATTAATTTTATTATGATTCATAATCATAAATCAACCATCTGATCAGTTAAAAATTTTTTTGTGTATGACTCCATAGGTTCTATTGTATCTGATAGTGAGGTATATTGTGATGTCTATCATAATATCATCGAAACTTCTTTCAATAGATTGAAATCATTCTAACTCTATCTATCAAAGATCATCGATCATCAAAATGATGTTTATGGGCCCCACAATCTATCAGTGATATCTAGCAGTATGTAGTGGCAATCCAGTAGAATAAAAGTGATAAATCTTTAGGTACAGTTATCGTGTGATACAGTCTCTCTATTATGAGTCTCAACTTGATGGAGATAATGGATAACTTGTCAAACTCCATCATCAGTCATATGTTAAATTTATTCGACTTGAGTTTATTCTCTGAATGTTTGTGAAAATTTTTTTCACTAATCACACTGTCTTGGCCAAGGACTTCTGAACTCAGTCTCATAAATCACATACGACTACTTTTGCTAAGATCAATAGATCCCATCTAAATGCGCACTCTGTTCCTACAATAGATCAATTATTGTCAATATCCACTATAAAGACTCATTGAGGCTATGTTTCTGTATAGTCAAACTCTAGCAGCCTCACTGTGAGCAGCCATGGCACCGCATGTCAAAAGACCAGTCATACTACTGGAGTATCGAAAAAATTACTAATGAGTGAGCAGACATCCATATGACTTCTCGTGTTGATCACGCTCAGTGCTAGTTGTTCTCTAACAACCACTTGCACTCTCGCTCCAATGTTCCTATACTGTAGAATCGAGACTCATCTGTTTGAAGGAAATGATCCATACACCAGTCTATCTAGATCATTCACTATCCCTATGATGATCCTATGATCAAAAGTAATTTAAAATTAACCACCAATGACACATACCTCAAATTCTCAACTCTTTGAAAATATGTGTCATCATCTTGTTAATCCCTTAGACGATTCATGGATACATACAACATGAATAAATTAAACTATCCGTTAAGTATAAAATTATATCCTAGAATTTTAATATGCATCAGCCAAGATTAGCTTCTAGGATATGCTTCTAACAGAATCATCGCTAGACGATCAAGCTGAAGCCCGAAGAATCAAATTTTAGTCCATGAGATATGTGATGCTCGAGGAAAATCTCTATAAGCAATCCTTCTCTATGCCTCTTCTTTGCTATCCTTGACCCTCCGAGGCCGAATATACCCCTATGTGAGGTCTACGAAGGCATGTGCGGTAGCCACTTAGGGGATAGGACTTTAGTATATATTGTCCTATAGTAAGGATACTATTGGCCAAGATTTGCAAGGATGCGGTCAAGTTTGTGAAGCGCTACGATCAGTGCCAATGACACTCGAGTATTCAGCATTTGCCAATGGCTCTCCTCTCCAATTAGCTTTTCTTGGTCATTCACCAATGGAGGATAAACATTCTCGGCCTTTCCTACTAGCCACTAGGCAAAGAAAGTTGCCATCGACTACTTCACTAAGTGGGTCGAGGTCGAGCCACTCATTCAGATCACTGAGAAGTATGCCCGTGACTTTATTTGGAAGAGCATCATATGTCACTTCGGCTTACCTCAGGTAATCATAATCGACAATGGCCGATAGTTTGGCAATACTTTCTTCTGTGAGTTCTACCAAGAACTCCATATCAGCCACCGCTTCATCTCCGTCAGACATCTTCAAGCAAATGGAGAAGCTGAAGTGGCCAACTAGATCATCCTTTAAGGCTTATGTTAACCCCAAGAATTATTTTGATGATTACAAAATATTGGAGCATAAAAGTGATCTAATAACTTTAAAGTTTGTCTTGAGCTTGATTATATAGGATGTTGATGCCTTTGACAAGCCTTAAAGTCTCTTGGAAGAAGTTTAAACCAAGAAAACTAGTTTGGAGATGAATTCCTTGGAAAAGCAGATTTAAGAAGTTTGAGTCGACTCATGGTCTCAATCAAGTCAACTTTGGCACAATCTAGGTGTGGCACATAGGTTGGCATGCAGGTGAGCTGACTCGAGGAAGCCTCGAGCTGTCTTTCTCAGAAAAATAGAAAGCTGATTTTTGCAGACCTGAGACTGAGCTGACTCAAGAGGTGTTCGAGCCAACTTGTAGATACTGGTGAGTTGACTCGAGATCATTTTAAGCCAACTCTTAAGCATCTGATAGAGATAACAACTAGTTCTATAGCAAGTCCAGTATTTTCAAAATTTTTTTAATTACTATATTTCACCTCTAATGGTCAAAAATGGCTAGAAATGGGTTCAAAATATACTAAACTTAGAAAAAATAAAGAGAAGATATAATAAAAATTAAGGAACAAATAAGAGATAGATTTTTTGAAGAGAAAAAAGCCAAGAACTTTAGTATTTACTATATTCAAGAGTACTCAACCACTTCTAACTAATTTCTCTTAAGATTTGTGAAGGCATTCAAGCAAAAGTCAGTAAACATTAAGAGCAAACATTCAAGCCTTCTCCAAGTAAGCTACATCAATAGCAATCTGCTCTTTTAAGGAACTTTATTGAGTTATAAAGTTTTTCATTTAAATTTTTTGCAACAAGTTTTAGAGGGACTAAAACTTGAGAGAAGATTTGATCCAAACCAATTAATTAGATTGGGAGCCTTAGGTTAAGGCTTGTAAATGTTTGATTAGTTGATCTGATAAAATCGATTGGGTTGTTTGTAATCCCAATAAATAAATAGTTGTATTCTTATGAATATAGTAGAATTCTCAAGTTGATACTTAGGGAGTAGACATAGTTGATGGAGTGCACAGAACCACTATAAAATTACTTTGTGTTTGTGTTTATGATTGACTCTCCTCTTGAACATTGCATTTAATCTGCTATTCACTACACTTCACTTAATTAATTTTGCAAAACATCACATACTTGCCTAAAATTTTAAAAATCCAATTCACCCCCTTCCTCTTGGGTTGTCTAGCTGGGTAACTAGTGGTATTAAAGCTTGATTCAGCTAGACATTGATCTAACAATCAAGAGAAAAGATTATGGCAACTCAATTGGATGGCTCACTTATTGAGATTTAGTGCCTTGAATTTGACCCTCAGAAGTCCAAGATGGAGAAGCTCACAGCAGAGCAACATAGCAAGCGAGAGGAGAAGCCTGCAGGCATGCAGGCTTGGCCTACGGGTGCCCAGGCCTGCAGCGCATGCAGCCCAAGCGGGCCTGCAGCCCGTAGCATGTAGGCCCGCCCAACACATGAATGTACATGGCCTAGGACACGTGGGGGTGTGCGACCCAGATGCGTGCGCCCACACGGTGCATGTGCGGTCCACTGTGCACCCATAGGAGAGTCATTATCCATGCATTCCTTATGGACTGTCGTAGTCCAGGCCCATTTCACATGGCTCACAAGCGCACGCACAAGCGTGCAACATGCGGTGCATGTAGAAAGGGCCTGGTCCACTGTGTGGGAGAGCGGGAGCAGTCTATGCATGGTTCACACACACTATTTTGTGTGATCAGATGATGATGGTGGGTCGTGGGTGCAATCAGATGGCCACTGAATTTCTTGAGACCTGTTAAGACTATGATTTCGATCTGGATTTAGATTTAGGCCTTTAAAAGAGGCCTGATGGCCTGTAGGCGACAGAAAAGCCACAGAGAGCAGCAAGAGGTAGGCTAGCGGCTGAGAGCGGCCTGTGGAGTAGAGAGAGTAGCAGAGAGAGTCTCTTGGGGTTTTGTGAGAGCTTTTGTAAAGAGATATGCTTTTGTTAAGTGAAATTGATGTATGAGAATTGAGAAGATATGATCTCCTCTTGTACTTATTTCTTTCATAATGAAGCTTGCATGCCCTCTGGAGAAAAGTCTTGGGCTGATCCACGATTTGATTATATTCTTTTGATTGTGTTCTTTTATTTTGTTCCTTCTTCCTGTTGTAGTGTCGACATTGTTACTTGGGTTAGCGATTTTGGATAGGAGATCTATATTCTGCACTCGTGAAGGATCCTTCCCAACAAGTAACATTAGAGCACGTGGTTATCCAGGTTGTAGAGGTGTTGATCGAGGTTGAAGAAGATGGAGAAGATAGGCTCAATAAAGGTGGAGATCAATCGGTATGATGGAAAGAGTAATTTTTCCCTATGGCAAGTGAGGGTGAAAGATGTGCTCATCCAACAGGGGTTGATCGATGCTCTCTTATGCGAAAAAAAATCGACTACTATAGAGGAGAAAGATTGGAAGTGGCTCCAGATGCAGGCAGTAAATACGATCCACTTATACTTGACAGATGATGTGGTGATCCATATGCTTATCAAAACTTTTTTGATGGTGATGTGGATGAAGCTTGAGGAGATGTACATGACAAAGTCACTCACCAACACTTTCTTCCTCTAGAAGCTATTCTACGAACTACAGATAAGCGAGGGATAGAGCGTGTAGGAGCATCTCAGCAACTTTCAGAAGATCCTCACCGATCTCCTCAGCATCAGTGAGAAGGTTAAGGAGAAGACTAGGTGTTGGTCTTGCTTTATCGCTTCCACCTTGTTTTGAGTTTTTGGTGACTGCTCTTTTTATGGAAAAGAGTACCATCAAGATGGATGAGTTTACTTCTGCACTTCTCCAAAATGAGATTTTTAGATGGAAGAATCAAGCTTTGAGTTTAGGTGGAGACTCGACTTTGATGGTGATTGAAGGAGGTGGTAGTAGAAGATGAAGGGGTAGAGGATCGTAAGGTGGGTGATCCAGATCTAAATTAAGAAACTACAGTAAGATTAGATGCTATAGATGTGATAAGTTGGGACATCGAGTTAAAGAATACCCACAGCTCAGAGATCGGACAAAGGTTACTGCGGTGATGACGGTTCAAGATAGCGATACAGAAGAAAGTGATGATGTTTTCTAATATCTGATAAGATATCTATTTCTTTTTCAGAGTAGATTTTTGATTCTACATGTTTGCATCATGTATGTTGCAGAGAGAAATTATTTCTCTCTAGAGAGCAGTGAGGATACTGTTCATCTATTAAATAGATCGAGCCATATGATCAAGGGTATCGGGACAATCAGCTTGTAGACACATGATGGAATAATGAAGAAGTTGAGTGAGATCTGATACATATCCAATTTTAGGAGAAATCTAATTTCGTTGAGTAGATTGGATTCAAGCAGCTATAGGTGAAAAAGTCGAGAATGGAATTCTAAAGGTTCTATGCGGCAGTAGGGTTGTGATGAAAGAGACGAAGTATGGAAGACACTACCTCTTGATAAGGAGCTCAACGTGAGGTGGAGCTTCAAGAGCTAGTGGGAGCTCAGAACGAGGTGGAGCTCCAGGTGTAGGTGCGTTGGGCACGAAATGAGAGACTCGAGAGGATGATAGGCGATGTCGCAGGATAAAGTTTCTATTACCGTAGGAGGCTACTCCGAGTAGGTCTTAGGTCAAATAGATCATAGCATATGATAGAGATAGGATCGAGCGATCTGACTCGACTCTCATATTTGTCCATCTATGAGCAGCCAGGCATATGCCCTAAGGCATAGGGGTGAGATCATCATAAAGCTCTCAAAGTTATGTAGAGGCCAAATGTCAAGTCAAGATGGAGATTGTTGAGTTTTGACACATCAAATTTGACCTCAGAAGTCCAAGATGGAGAAGCTCACAGCAGAGTAGCCTAGCACGTAAGAGGAGAAGCCTATAGACTTGACCTACGGGCGCCCAAGCCTACAGCATGCGCAGTCCAAGCGGGGTCTGCAGCGTGCATGGCCCGTAGCATGCAAGCCTGCCCAGCATGCAGACGCATTGATATCTCACAATGTTGCCATTAGGACATCATGATTATTAGTTTAATTTTATTTAAAAAAATTAAAATATATAAAGAGTAGTGAATCGAATCGATTCCATAGAGAAAGCAGTACTGATTTGAAAACTTTGATGTTTTAAAAGGAAAAATTCAAAAAATTTATTTAAGTTGAAAATAAAATTAAAGTATGAAAAAAAACTTGATACTATGATCTACTATCTAGATCTTAGCTTATACTTGTGATAAAATAAAAATAAAATTTAAAGTATAAAAAAATAACTTGGTACTAAGATCTACTATTTAGATCTTAGCTTCTACTTGCAAATAAAATAAAGAGCAAAAATTTAAAGTACATAAAATAATTTTATATTAATTTAAAATAAATTTAATTATAAAATTTAAAATAAATAAGTAATAAATAAAATTGTAACAAAGATTTCATAGTCGATTGGTGCAGCCTCATCGAAAAGATGGTTGATGACCTCTCCTTCTTCCTTCAAACTCCTCAAAGCAAATTGGACTTCCTCTTCTTTTTTTTGGATCTGATCTTCGAGATGGTGTAGACGTAGAGATATCACAGGAATAGAGCTCTCTTCTAAGCACCTCTTTTTTAGAAGTCTTCCTGTAACCCAAAGCTATGCTTGGGGCCCCCTCTCTATGCCTCTCCCTCTTTTGGATTTCTTGTAGCTTGAGGTCCTTTTTATAGCCTTCCTGGGCCCCTTATATCAAAACTCCTTCCTATCCATGAAATACATCGTGTAACAGGTCTCCTAGTTGCTCAAATCTCTTAAATCGCATCAAAAATGCATATCCCAGGTGAAATAGGTTTTTGGCCGTCAGATTTTGATCAAACAGCCTAGATCACACCTCAAACAAGCCTTTATCAAGTCAAAATCGATTCTAGCCATTGGATCGCATCTGTGGATGGTTTTGGACCATTGAATGGGGCTGCAGATCTCTTCTCTATTTAGTTCTCCAACCGGCATCAACCCCAACCATCCGATCTTGCCCAGATTTATTCTCATCCATCCGATCGCGCACAAGATGTGGGCCACCATCATTGGATATGGGATAGCATGTTCTCAACCGTTGATTAAATGTTTCAAATTATTTTTAGTCATCCGATGGTGCAAATTCCTTCAGCCAGCCTGTGCACCGCGTGTAGACTTGGGATCTTGTGTTGTGGACTGCGACTTGGTTCTGTGGACCGATCGATCGGTCCATGGTACACCGACTGCTTTAAAAATTGGTTTTGGGCTGGTTTTTAATTGAGTTTTGGGCTGATTTTTGGGATTCTTTGCTTGGTCTCCATATCTAGTGTTTCTTGCCATGTACATGATGAAATTAAGCTTGAATTTGGGCTTAATTGAGCTTGATGTAATAAAATCTTTATGACTCATAATTTTTAAAAAAGAGCATAACAAATATCAAATATAAAATAATAAAATTAAATATCAAATATTTTAATATTTTTTATGTCATATTTAATATACTAATCACATCTCCTAATTTGAACTTTGCTCGTCCTCGAGTAAAAAAGGATTTAGGACTAAGTACCGTTTGACTTAAAGTTTCGAATTTCATCAGATAATTTTCAAAAGGGCCATTAATGTTCAGTAAAGCATGAGCGAGCTATGTCATTGGGATATTAGTACTAATCAATATAAAATTAAGCCAAGAACATTAAACCTTTCTAATTTTTTTAAATTACCTTCTTTCTTTATCTCTAAATCATCTAACTTTCATATAGATAAGTGTATTGTTACTTCTGTCCTTCATTTATTAATTTTTTTATTATTATAGAAGCATCTTCGCATTGCCCACTTTTTGACGTGAACATCATTGCTTTCTGAGGCAACGAGGTCCGGTTACTCGATGGGAGACCAATGCTTAGAACTTGCTCCTCTTTCTTTTTTTTTAATATTTCTTTAACATTGTACCATTATTGAGTGTCTTAATCCTTTAAGCTTTCTTTCTGATCCATATAGAGAGTTTTCAGCCAATGACTTCCTAACCAGATGACTTTAGGGCACTACATATAAAATATCCATCGAACTTACTTGCTCGAATCAAACAGGCTATGAGTTAAAACTAGCTTTATCAAAGAGTTTCTTTGCCCTTCATACCTTTTGACATGAAACTCAATACTTACTTATGCAAAAAGGCCCGGTTACTCAGCATGAAGTACTTAATTTTTTTTTATAAAAAATGTATAGTTATCCTACACAAGTCCATAGGAAGTAAACTCTTCTTTGATGCTGGTAAGAAAAATTTAGAAATACTCAAAAAAAAAATATTTATATTCAAAACTTAACTTTTTATTGGATTTTTTAATACTTAATCCCTTGGTATCTTATAAATTTTTGATTTATACATCAATTATTTTAAAAAAATACTTAGTTCAACTCGATTATTAAGCATAATCGGATGCTTAAATGCTAAATATTAACTTAATCAAGGACTTAATTTTTTTTATCATTCTCTCCCTTAACTTAATTGACATTATCCTCAATGAAGTAGAAAAATAAAGTATGATCGATAAAGAGAAAGAAAAGAAGAGATGTCACTTGACCCAAATGTATAGTTGGTTCAGCCTGGCTTTCATGATTCTACTCAAAGTTTTTTCAAAATTTATTCTCCCCCTAACTTAATCCTAAACTCAAAAAGAAAGTAAGCTAAAAATAAAAGAAGATTCAAATGTAAAAACTGGGTTGCCTCCCAATAAGTGCTAAATTTACCGTCTTCAGTCAAATACAAGTTGGGTTTCTAAATAAATTGAAAAAAAATGAAAGTAAAATACAACGATCTGGATTGCCTCCCAAAAATGCTAAGTTTAAAGTCTCCAGCTAGACTATACCGATTTTCTCACCTATCCCATGTTGAATATTGGATTGATAAATTTTAATAATTTTGGATTGCCAATCTCAGGAAGATAGCCTACAATAAATTTTAGTATTTTATTATTAATCTCCAAAAAGTAGTTCACGATCCCATTCTTAGTCAGTTTTATCTCTCTAATTTAAGAAGATAATTTACGAAC
>KE506092.1:153077-167015 GCA_000441515.1 Elaeis oleifera
TTTAGTATTTATTATTAATCTCCAAAAAGTAGTTCACGATCCCATTCTTAGTCAGTTTTATCTCTCTAATTTTAAGAAGATAATTTACGAACCCATTCATAGACCCTTATTTGTTGAGATTCTTCTATTTGTTCTTTTAAAATACTTATAAATTAAGTTTTAAATTAGGAGTTGAGTTCGATGCAATGGGTACTGGAAGGATGTCACTTGATTTGTTGCTTGCTCCTTACTTTTGCGGAAGAATCGGCTTTTAGGATTGAAATGAATGAGACTCTAGGTTTATATGTCTTGGATAACTCATCTGCTCTCTTCTTCTCTTTCACTCTCACTCAGATTAGAACCAGCATTAGTATCAATTTCGAGCTCAGGCTTTTCTATGCAGTTAGTCTCAGTATTAACCTCCTCTTCTAAACTCATATTTTGGCTAGCATCAGTACTAGCTTCTCTCACCTGATCTTGGTATAGGTCCTTAAGAATTTTATCACTTTTAAGCTCAAAAATTACTTTGGTATTTTCAAATTAAGGATTCTTAGATGGGACATTGGATTGATGAATAGATCCAGATGGTTGGTGGATATTGGAAGGGTTGTTCTTGAAATTCGATATTGATTGACTCAGTAATTGACCTGATTCTCTCTTCATAGTGGACTAAGCTAACTATCCTATTTGTGCTTCTATCTTGGTGATAGATTGTTGTTGGGTCATAATCAATTGTTGAAGTTGGATAAACCTATCGTCGGTTAGATTGGTCTGTTGAGGAGGTGGATATCATGGCTGATTGTAATATGATGTCTGGATAGGCTGACTAGGCTGATCTCTATTATTGGTATAATTCTGAAATTGAGGCTTATTTTGAAAGTTTTGCATAGGAAAAATTTGGGTCTGAGCTTGAGTCAGTTGGGATCTTCAAAAAAATTAGGGTGGTTCCTCCAACCTGGATTATATGTGTTCGAGAATGGATCGTTAAGTGGCTTGGAGTAGCCTTGTGCATCTTGAACTTGATCTTAGATGAAAGGTAGAAACTGTGCAATCGTGGGACATTCACTCATATGATGGGTTGGGCTAGTATAGATAGAACAAGTCTTCTGATAATTAGAAAGTGATATGTATTGTGCAGGAGATTATTGACCTAGGGCTAGGACTTGATCTAATTTTTAGGTAAGAAGATCGAATTTATCTAATTTCTGAGCTATCAGATTCAAATCAGCCTCAAAACTAAAGTCTAAATATTTGATCTCAAAGATTGCCCACTTTTGGTGAGGAATCGATCTTTCATAGGAAGATAATAAAGCATGGTTGATCGAGTTTTCACTCAAAATTTCAAACAAGGCATAGGTTTCATCCTCACTCTTGCTTATTAATGCACCTCCACAACATGCATCAATTATCTATTTATACTGGTCATCTAAATCCTCATAAAAAGCTTGAATAATTTGATACTTAGATAGATCATGATGTGGGTATTTCTAAGAAATTTTTTAAGTCTTTCCATGACTCGTGAATTTGTTTCCTAGAAGCTGAGCAAATCTAGCGATGGCTCACCTCATAGTGTTGGTTCGACCTATGGGATAGAATTTCTTAAAAAATTCATGTTACATTTCAGCTCAAGTTTGGATTAATCTCCCTATTGTGCGAAGCCAATGCTTGGCTTTGTCCTTAAGTGAGAAGGAGAATAGGGTCAGTCTAAGTACATCATCAGTAAAGTTATGAATTTTTATAGTAGAGTATATTTCTAAGAACTCATCCAGATATTTATAAGGATCTTCATTGGTGTTCTCATAGAAAGATGAAGGCATCTGGATTATAGTCGACTTGATCTCATAATGGCTTGTAAGAATATCAGGTAAGTGGATACAAGTTGATGGATTATAGGTGGAAGGAATAAAGTATTTCTTCATCTACTTAGGTAGTTTTGTAGGATTTTCAATCATTTGATTCTCAGGTTAATGTGGATCAGTCGTTCAATTTTAGGATTAGGTTCAACTAGGTCAGAAAAAAGAGATCTCTTACCGTGCATGTACCAATGCAAATCCTAATGTGTGTGGTTCAGATTTTTTTTTAAAATGAGAAAGAGAGGAAGAAGAAGAGAAGAGGAAGAAAGAGAAAAGTTCTAAAGAGGAGAACTCTAAGAGAGTCCTAGACCTAGAGATGATAGATGAGAAGAATTAGTTGTGGATAGATATTGATTGCAATCAAGTTAGAACTAAGTGGACTCTATCCAAAGATTATCTTAAATCTAGACAGCTCCTAACTATTTCAAATATATCATCAAGCACTCCAAGTATGAACCTAACCAACCAACTAGTCAGATAAGTGTAAGGTTAGTGGGGGTCCCTCCGTTGCTTTTCTTAGACACCAAGTTGGTCAGATAAGCGAATAAAATCAATTAAATAACCATCTTCTTTCGAGACATTATCTCTGAACCACTTTTCTAGATACCAATTGATTAATTAGGCTCGACCCTATTCAACTTTTAGGATTATTTATCCTATTGAGCTCAAGTTCTTTAGGAGCTGACATCTAGTTAATTTTAATTTAGAGGCTTGGGTTAATGAGGGATACTGGTTAATTATTTTGGACTAAGAAAGGGTGATAAAATTTCTATCTTTTCTTGTTAATGGGTGTTGCCATTAAGTTGATTTGAGATGAATATGCACAATCAATTTCAAACAAGAGGTTCTATGCAACTAGATTAGATGCATAAAACTAATTAAACTTGAGAGGCTCACCTTGTCTCTAGCAATCATCAAAAAAAATAATAAATCTAAATGATGGATGCTCTAAGTAATTAGGGTTTCTACTCTTGTCATAAAATTTTGATTAGATTTAAATGGGTTATTTTAAGTTAATTTGAAAAAAATAACTAATGCTAAAAAATGAAAGAAATCTAGGGTTAAGATTGATCTCATCAAGTGAAATTGGAAGCTTTCTTTCTTTTTTTTGTTAAGAAAATAAAAAAAGTTAGTAAGCTGTATTCATGAGAAATCAAAGAAATCAAAAATCTTAGTATTCATGCCTTCCCCAATAATGGCGCCAAAAATTTGATATCTCACGATGTTGTTGTTAGGATATCGTAATTATTAGTTTAATTTCAACTTTAAAAAAAATAAAATATATAAAGAGTAGCGAGTTAGATCGATTTCACAGAGAAGATAGCGCTGATTTGAAAACTTTGATGTTTTAAAAGAAAAAAAATTAAAATTTATTTAAGTCAGAAAATAGAAATTAAAAGTATGAATAAAAAATTTGGTACTAAGATCTACTATCTAGATCTTAGCTTTTACTTACGATAAAATAAAGAATAAAATTTAAATGCATAAAAATAGCTTGATACTAAGATCTACTATTTAAATTTTAACTTCTATTTACAATAAAATAAAAGTAAAATTTAAAGTACATAAAATTATTTTATATTAATTTAAAATAAATTTAATTACAAAATTTAAAAATAAGTAATAAATAAAACGGTAACAAAGATTCTGCAGTCGATTGGTGCAGCCTCATCAGAAAGATGATTGATGACCTCTTCTTCTACCTTCAAACTTCTCAGAGCAAATTGAACTTCTTCTTCTTCCTCTTTGAATCTGATCTTCGAGATGGTGTAGACATAGAGGTAGCATAGGAATAGAGCTCTCTTCTAAGCACCTCTTTTTTAGAAGCCTTTCTGCAACCCAAACTATGCTCGCTGCCCCCTCTCTATGCCTCTCCCTCTCTTGGATGCCTTTTTTTGTAGTCTGGGATCCTTTTTACAGCCTTTCTAGCCCCCTCGTATCAAAACTCCTTCCTATCCATGGAATACATCATGTAACAGGTCTCTTAATTGCTCTAAATCTCTCAAATTGCACCAAAAATGTGTGTCCCAGGTGAAATAGTTTTTGGCCATCAGATTTTTATCAAACAGCTCAGATCATGCCTCAAACAAGCCTTTATCAAGTCGGAATCGATTCTAGCTGTTGGATCATGTCTGTGGATGGTTTTGGACCATTGGATGGCGCTTTAGATCTCTTCTCTATTTAGTTTCTAGCCGTTATCAACCCCAACCATCCGATCTTGCCCAGTTTGATTCTCACCCATCCGATCAGGCACAAGATGTGGGCCACCACCACTGGATATGGGATAGGATATTCTCAACCACTGATCAAATGTTCAAATCATTTTCAACTGTCCGATGGTGCAAATTCCTTCCACCAGCCTATGCACCACATGTAGACCCAGGATCCTGTGCTGTGGACTGCAACTTGGTTCTGTGGATCAATCGATTGGTCCATGGCACACCGACTGCTTTAAAAATTGATTTTGGGCTGGTTTTTGATCAATTTTTGGGTTGATTTTTGGGCTTCTTGGCTTGGTCTCCATATCCAGTGTTCTTGCTATGTACGTGACAAAATAGAGCTTGGATTTGGACTTAATTGGGCTTGATGTGATAAAATCTTCATGACTAATAATTTTTGAAAAAGAGCATAACAAATACAAATATAAAATAATAAAGATTAAATATCAAATATTTTAATATTTTTATGTCATATTTAATGCACTGATCATACACGCAACCCAGGATGCATGTGAGTGCGTGTAACCCAACCGGGTGCGCATGCCCACACAATGCATGCGCGTCTATCTAGTACCCATATGAGAGTCACGGTCCACATGCTCCCCATGGACTATCACAGTCCAAGCCCGTTTTCATGTGGCTCAAGGTGTGCAGAGATGGCCCGATCCACCATGCGGGAGAACGGGAGCGGTCTATGCGTGGTTCACACATGTTGTTTTGCATGATCAGACGGTGATGGTAGATCGTGGGTGCGATCGGATGGCCATGGGGTTCTTGAGTCCTATCAAGACTATAATTTTCTTCTGGATTCTGATTTAGGCCTTTAAAAGAGGCCTGATAGCCTGTGGCCAATAGGGAAGCCACAGAGAGCAACAAGCAGCGAGAGGCAGGGTAGCGATTGAAAGTAACACATGAAGGAACAAATTAAGTCAAAAAATTGAAAACTAATATGTTTGTGCATAAATATGAACTATTCAAAATGAAATCAAATGAATCAATCACAGATATATTCACACGGTTCACTGACATTATAAATGGCCTTAAAAACCTCGATAAAGAGTACTCTAATAATGATTTGATAAGAAAAATTCTTAGATCATTGTTTAAGATATGAAAAGCTAAAGTTACTGCTATCCAAGAGGCAAAAGATTTGAACAAAATAGTACTTGAAGAGCTGTTAGCATCCTTGATGATGTACGAACTAGCCATGAAGCAGCATACTGGTGAGGAAGGCAAAAAGAAAAGACTATCACTCTCAGATTTGCAGCAATTGATGAAAATAAGAAAGAGTAATCCAAAGATGATGAAGATATGGCTCTAATCACCAAGAAATTCAAGAAGTTCATGAGAAAAAGAAGACAAGGTGTCAAGAAAAGGCATATGATCAAAGGAGATTCAAGCCAGGGCAAAGACAAAGAAAGGAGCAGCCTCTTTGCTATGAGTGCAAGAAGTCAGAGCACTTCAAAATCGGATGTCCTATCTTAAATAGAACATTCAAGAAGATTAAAAAGAAGCAAAGGTAGCCACTTGGAGCAACAATGATGAGTCTAGCTTAGATGGTGAGGATCAAGATGTTGTGAACTTGTGTCTAATGGCACAAGATTATGAGATAACTTCTGAACTTATCTTAGCTTTTACATTTGATAAGCTCTAAGATGTATTTCATAAATTACTTGATGAATTTAGAAAAATAAGTTAGATAAACAAGAATCTAAATATAGAAAATGCATTTCTAGCTAAAGAAATGGATGAAATTTTGCAAAGCAGTAAACATTTATTAGAAGAAAATAAAACCTAAAGGAAGAAGTAGAAAAATTAAAACCCTTGTTGAGAAATTTACATGTACTTCAAAAAAAGTACAAATGATTTTAAACAACCAAAAAGCTATTTATGATAAAATTGGTATTGGTTTCAATCCTAACAATAAACAAAATTTTTGAAAAACTTCTTTACTAGGTCATCATCGTCGTACACCACTTCACATGTTATATGTTTCAGCTATGGTAGAATAGGATACCAAGCATATGCATGCAATTTTAAAAATCTAATAAAAAATAATTAAAAAATTAGATTCCAAAGAAACCATAATCACTAATCCTAAAGGATCTAAAAAATTTGGATGCCTAAATCAGTTATTTGATTATTTTATAGGAATGTCTTATAGCTAATGGAGCTAAAAAAAGATGATATTTGGATAGTGATTGTTCAAGATATATGATGGATGATAAAAACTAATTTATCACTCTTGAAATGAAGGAAGATGGAGTAGTAACCTTTGACGATAATGGCAAAAGAAAAATCATAGGGATTGGTAAAATTAGCATTACTCCCTCTACCTTCATCAAAAATATAATGTTAGCAGATAGTTTAAAACATAATTTATTTTGTATAAGCCAACTTTGTGATAAAAAATTTAAATTAATTTTTGAATCATCTATGTGTATTGTCTTTAGTCCCTTTGGTGAAAGCATAAGGTTCATTAGACATGGGCATGGCAACATCTACATGATTGATCTTGATGAGATAGCCATAAATAGTCAATGTCTTATTGCAATGGATGTCAAAATTAAAGAGACTAATTGATTGTGGTATTGTAAGCTAGGACATGCTAGTATGAATACTATTTCAAAGTTGATTGCTAAAGATTTAGTCAAAGATTTGTCTAAATTGAATTTTGAAAAGAATCATATTTGTGATGCATGCCAGTTTGGAAAACAACTAGGGAGAGCTTTAAACCTAAAACTTAATTTCAACTTCTAAGCCACTTGAATTGATTCACATGGACTTATTTGGATTGACTAGAACTACAAGCCCAGAAGGAAAAAAATATGGACTTGTGATTATAGATGATTTCTCTCATTTTACTTGAGTTTTATTTTTCATATAAAGATGAAGCCTTTACTGATTTTTCAAAGTTTTACCATAAAGTCTTAAATGAGAAAAACTCAACCATTGTTTGCATACGTAGTGACCATGAGACTGACTTTGAAAATCAAAATTTTAAAAATTCTGTAATGAACATGATATTTAACATAATTTTTCAGCTCTAAGAACACTCCAACAAAATGGAGTAGTTAAAAGAAAAAATATAACTTTGAAAGAATAACCCATACCATGCTATGTGAAGGGAGTCTCCTAAAATATTTTTGAGCTAAAGCAATTAACACCGCATGTTACATCTTAAAAAGAGTTTTGATCCATCCTATTTTAAAAAAAGCCTCCTATGAGCTTTGGAAAGATAGGAAGCCTAGCATTAGCTATTTTCATATTTTTGGATACTGATGTATTGTGTTAAATAATGGAAAAGATAATTTAAATAAATTTGATGCTATGTCAAATGAAGATATCTTTCTAGGATACTCTATATCTAGCAAGACATGTAGAGTCTTCAACAAATGAATATTGGTTGTTGAAGAATCTATACATATCATTTTTGAGAAAGCTGATGATCTTTCCTTGGAAAAGAAAGATGTTGATGATAGTGTAGACATTTTAAAGAAGATGATGAAGGAACTCAACTTGAAAGAGAAACCAAATCAAGATGAAGCTAAGGAAATGAAAGATGAGGAACAAGAAAAGAGTCTTGAAAAGAGTATAAACCAAGAGCATGATGATCTTCCTAAGGAGTGAAGGTATGCACATAACCATCCAAAAGATCTCATAATTGGTGATCCTTCATAAGGGATAAGAACTAGAGCTTCTCTTAAAAATAATCATGATTACTTAGCTTTTGTCTCTCAAATTGAATCCAAATAAAGGAAGCTAAAAATGATTCAAATTGAATGCTTGCTATGCAAGAAGAGCTGAATTAATTTGAGAGAAACAATATTTGGACATGAGTAAATGGACCAATTGATCATCCAATAATAGGCAATAAATGAGTATTTAGGAATAAATTAGATGAAAATAGAAATGTAATCAGAAATAAAGTAAGGTTAGTTGCTAAAGGATATAAGCAGGAAGAAGGAATAGGTTTTGATAAAATATGTGCACCAGTAGCTATATTAGAAGTAATTAGATTATTATTTATATTTGCCTGCTACATGGATTTTAAATTATATCAAATAAATATAAAAAGTATATTTTTAAATGGTTATATTGTTGAAGAGATTTTTGTAGAACAACTATCTGGATTTGAAAATCATGCATTTCTAAATTATATTTTTAAACTCAACAAAGCCTTGTATGGTCTCAAGCGAGCACCTAAAGCTTGGTATGAAAGATTAAATAAATTCTTGTTTAAAAAAGACTTTACAAGAGGCAGTGTTCATACCACCTTATTTTTGAAAAGAAAGAAGATAACTTATTAGTAGTTTACATTTTTGTTGATGATTTCATTTTTAGAGCTACTATTGAAGATCTTTGTCAAAAATTTACCGAGTTAATATAGAGTGAGTTTGAAATGAGTATGATAGAGGAGCTGAATTTTTTTCTCAGACTTCAAATTAAACAAACAAAGAAAAAAATCTTTATTAACTAAATAAAATGCATCAGAAAAATATTCAAAAAATTTAGGATGGAGAATGCAAAGAAAATTGGCACACCTATGAGCCCATCATGTAGATTGGACAAAGATGATAATGGTAAAAGTATAGATCAAAAATTTTATCGAGTTATAATCGGATCTCTACTCTACTTTACTGCTAGTAGATCTTATATACTATTTAATATTTACATATGTACTAGATTTCAAGCAAACCCCAAAAAATCTCATATGCTTGTAGTTAAAAGAAACTAAGATTCTTAGTTGATACACATAACTTAGAACTTTGGTATTCAAAGCAATCTTCGATTAACTTAATTGGATATACAGACGCTAATTATGGAGGATGTAAAGTTGATAAGAAAAGTACTAGTGGAATATACCAATTTCTCAGGCTAATCTTAATCTTTTGGTTTAGCAAAAAGTCAAACTCAGTTGTATTGTCTACGATCGAAGCTGAGTACGTTGCAGTCAGAAGTTGCTGTGCTCAAATCCTTTAGATTAAGCAACAACTCAAGGATTATGATATTAAACAAATTGAAATTCCAATAAGATGTGACAATACTAGTGCAATTAACTTGACTAAAATTTAATTCAACACTCCAGAATAAAGCACATAGAAATTATGAATCACTTTATAGAGATCATGTTTAAAATAATGATATTATGGTTGAATTTATATATATTGATAATTAATCAGCAAATATATTCATCAAACCTTGAAATGAGGATAGATTTAGTATGACTAGAGGTGAACTAGGAGTTTGTGATCCTTTCTGGAACAAATTATCCTATCCTAAAAATCTCTTATCTTATCTTGTGTTTCTAATCTTTTCATGAAAATCATTCCTGTCCAAATTGATTCGACATATCCAAGACTTTTTGAAACCAATTTCAACTTGATTTAGTCTAACTTTTGACTCTGAGATAGGGCTCGAATTGGCTCGACAGGAGACTATGAGTGGCTCGTATCTCGAGCCAACTCTTACGGAATGTCATAAGTCGACTCGATCATCGGGACTCTACCTTATAATGGGTAATCCTCAAATCCTGTTCACTTTACCCTTTCTGTTTCTTCGATCCTACTCTCTCAAACCCTTCCGACTCACTTCCAATTCCCTCCCAAACCCCTTCCATTGCTATTTCCTTCCGATTCCATGGGTGATTCGAGCAAAAAATGGCTCCTAAGAAGAGATCTACCATCAAAAAGATACATAAGGCACCAAAATCATCCAAAAGAAGAGCCAAACTCCATGAAGATCCTGAAGAACTCCATCCTGCACTGTCCCTATATTTCTCTCCACCTCCTCGCACTCTGATGGCTACTCTGCTATCACCATGGGAAGAAAGGTTGACTTCAAGTTCTTGGAGGATGAGTATTTCTGCATAGGGAGTTAGATCCACCAAGGTTTGGAAAGAATCTACTCACTGGATGTACCTATTTATCCTAATCTTATTTAGGAGTTCTTTGAGAACTTAAGGATTGGAAGTGACACCATTTCGTCAATAGTCAAGGGTATTTTGATTGTCCCGAGTGAGAGGAAATTGGAACATTTGTTGGTTATGCATAGGGCAGGTATCTACTGCCTAAAACTGGAAAATGAGGCTGATGGTTTGAGATGCATCTTAAAGAGAGATAATGTAACTTTGATTTTCCCAAGGCTAAGCAACTCCCTATTGAAATGCACTTATTGCACAGCATTGTTAGCTGCGTACTCTTCCCAAAGATTGGCTATTTTGACTAGATAGCGAAGCGAGAAATAGTAGTGATATATTACTTGATTCAGGGCACCCCAATGAATCTGCCATTTATGATGTTGTAGAAATAAAGAAAGCTGCAAGAAGATCCAAAGCTTGTCTTCCCTATGGAATGGTGTTCACACTAATTTTTGTGGACTCTGAGATTAACTTAGAGAGAGAGGACTTTACAAAGTTATTGCACACCAACTACTACACCAAGCGGTCACTCCATCGCATGGGGTACCGCAAGCTGAATGGATGATGGGTGTGCAGAGGCTAGGGGCAAGAGCCAATCGAAGATGATGATGACGAGGTAGAACTGAGTATGCCTTAAGATAATAGGATGCCCCCGAGTTCACCTTCACCTCCCCCAACTTTAGCCACTACACCCATAGCACCACCCTCCCCTGTTACACCTGCTTCACCTTACACTCCTCATGTATATTGGACTGATGACTCAGCAAGATTAGTTGATCAGATCAGTCAGAGGATGGGCATCATGTTTACTTCAGATGGGAGATTCAGCACCGCCATGATGAGCTCAAACAGGACCTTAGGAGATAATATGATGAGCTCAGGATGGAGGTCCCCAGCTATCTCGAAGGATTGAGGTTTTGGAGTGAGCTTAGATTCAAAGAACCAAGGATGGGGAGGCTGTTTCTATGTTGGCACGAGAGGTGGTTTAGGTCAATCAAAAAATCAAAGATGCCATGTCTTCTCAGTAGAGTAGTGTCAGAATTCTTCATGCAGCCATGCAACAGCTCAAGTCTTAGATAGAAATTTTGATCACTTGCATCTCACCTCCTAGACCCCAGTCTCAGCCTCAAACCACCACTACTAGGCCACCTTTTAGCTCAGTTGTTAGGTCTGACTGAGGATTTCCTTCTCTTCACCTAGGGCCCCCTATGAGGATCCGAAGCAAAAGAATTATTCCTCATCATCATGTGTGGGAGCCTCGACTCACATCGAGCTTCTTTCTGATGATGAGTAGGTCATTTAGAGCTAAACATTTAGTTTATATTCTGTTGTCTATTTCTTTTTTTTTTTGAAAAAAAAATCCTATATCTTGAGTAGTATCTCTTCTATATTGTTGGTGATGCCTTTTTGTATACAATACATCTTATCCAATGATACATGGATTTTGGAATGAAATGGTTATCCTTTTTATATTTATGTCTCATGTCATTGGCTTCACTTTTCCTGATGACATGGATTTCTCTTTGCTTGCTGATCACAAAAGGGGGAGAGATGAAGTTGAGCATATTGATAAACCTTAGAAGAGACAAACCTTAGAGGGGAGAACTAGAGAGACAAACCTTAAAGGGGAGAACTAACTCAAAATTAAATTTAAAACATCTAAAGCACATATTAAGGGGAGAAGAAATCATAGAAAGATAACCCTTCTAAGACTCATAACTAAAGGAAAATGTTAAAACCGATGGTACTTCTTGCACTTCTTCAGTATTATCTTGATAATATGTATTAGGATGTAGCCCTTGATCAATCATTTGCATGACATTAGTTTAGCCAAAGCAATGAAAAGATTACTACTTTTGATTCTTTTGATACACTACTGTTGCATATGACACAATATATATTATCTCAAGGCCATTTTATCATCATCAAAAAAGAGAGATTGTTAACCCAAGGAATAATTTGATGATCACACAATATTGGAGCATAAAAGTGATTTAATAACTTCAAAGTTTGTCTTGAGATTGATTATGTCGGATGTTCATGCCTTTGACAAGCCTTAGAGTCTTTTAGAAGAAGTTTGAACCAAGAAAACTAGTTTGGAGATGAATTCCTTGAGAACAGTAGATTTAAGGAGTTTAAGTCGACTCATGGTCTCAACCGAGTCGACTCTGGCATAATCTGGGTGTGGCATGCAGCCGAGCTGACTTGAGGAAGTCCCAAGCCGACTCTCTCAGGAAAATAGAAAGTCAATTTTTATAGATCTGAGAGATGTTCAAGATGACTCAAGAGGTGTTTGAGTCGACTCATGGTCAGACACCAGCAAGCCGACTCGAGATCATTTCAAGCCAACTCCTAAGCTTCTGATAGAGATAACGACTAGTTCTGCAACAAGTCCAATATTGTCTAAAATTTTCCAACGGCTATATTTCACCTCTAATGGTCAGAAACAGCTAGAAATGGATTCAAAATACATCAAACTTGGAGAAAATGAAGATGAGATATAAGAGAAACAAAGGAACAAATAAGAGAGATTTTTTGAAGAGAAAAAGGCCAAGAACTTTAGCATTTACTGCATTCAAAAGTACTCAACCACTTCCAACTAATTTTCTCTTGAGATTTGTGAGGGCATTCAAGGAGAAGTTAGTAAACATTAAGAGCAAACATTCAAGCCTTCTCCAAGCAAGCTACATCGACAGCAATCTGCTCTTTTAAGGAGCTTTCTTGAGTTGTAAAGTTTTTCATTTCAAATTTTCTGCAACAAGTTTTAGAGGGACTGAAACTTAAGGGAAGCTTGGATCCAAACCAATTAATTAGATTGGGAGCCTTGGTTTAAGGCTTGTAAAGCTTTAATAGGTTGACTTGATAAAATCAATTGGGTTGTTTGTGATCCCGATAAGACAAATGGCTATATTCTTATGAATATATTGGAATTCTTAAGTTGATACTTGGGGAGTGGACATAGATGCTTGGAGTACACTGAATCACTACAAAAATTATTTATGTTTATGTGTATGACTGACTCTCCTCTTGAACATCACATTTAATCTACTATTCATTACACTTCACTTAGTTAATTTTGCAAACAATACATATTTACCTAAAATTTTGAAAAACCCAATTCACCCCCTACTCCTTCTTGGGTTGTCTAGTTGGGCAGCAGCTTGAAGATCTAATTAAACAAGGCCAAAGGATTCTGGGTAGATGAACTGCATAATATTCTTTAGGCTTATCACACTGCACATAGGCTTCTGACAAGCGAGACACCATTCACTTTTGCCTTCAGACTAGAAGCAATCATTCAAGTGGAGATAGGTCTACCCTCGCATCAGGTGGAGGCCATCAATGCATAGAAGAATTCAAAGACCTCAGGCAACCTAGATGTTCTAGAGAAAGTTTGAGAGAAAGTATGAGTTCGGATGGCAGCACACCAGCAATGCGTCATGTGTTACTACAACTCTAAGGTGAGGCAGAAGCACTTCAGACTTGGAGACCTGGTACTCAGAATGGCTAAAGTTAGTCTGCCTACCTAATGAGAAAAACACTTGCCCAGTTGGGAAGGACCATACCATGTTGCCGATGTTGGGTTTCGATAGCGCAGCGAAAGGGCTAGGTGTTTAAAATTTCATTCAAAATACCTCACGCATCGAAAACCCTAATGCCTAGAAATTCTTGACTATAATAATCAAAGTATAATTAATATAAAATTAGATAAGAAGAATACCTATAGCGCTAATCCCAATTTTCATGAGGTGTCCAAGTATTCACTCTTCAATAGTGATCCACACAAAAATCAAACCAAAGACAGCGCTCCTCCTTCACCTTGCTTCAAAAGTTCTAGCCCCTAGAACTCGATAGCCCTGTATCGGTCAGGCTTCTTCAAGAACCTAATTTGACCCTCTTAGAACCTCCTCTGAACTTCTGGATCTCCTTCTTTAGATCTTCTCAACCCTTGTCTGGATCAGATAAG
>KE506092.1:185451-202983 GCA_000441515.1 Elaeis oleifera
TTTCTAGATCAACTCCTACTCTTATCTCTAAATTGTCTAACTTTAATACAAGCAAGTGCAAAATAACTCTTGTTCCCCATTCTTTTCGTCTTTCTTCTTTTTTTTCTTTTTTCTTTTTTTTGAAACGAAGATCTTCACATTGCCCACTTTTTGATGCAAACATCAATACTTCCAGAGGCAAAGAGGCCTGGTTACTCAGTGGAA
Source organism: Elaeis oleifera (assembly GCA_000441515.1). Taxonomy (NCBI): domain Eukaryota; kingdom Viridiplantae; phylum Streptophyta; class Magnoliopsida; order Arecales; family Arecaceae; genus Elaeis; species Elaeis oleifera. The sequence goes on from KE506092.1 coordinate 185,656, forward strand.
GTCCAATGTTTAGAATTTATTTTATTTTTTATTTTCTCTCTTTTTTCTTATATTTTATGAAGAAATGTTTAGATACTCTACCTATGCTTATAAAAAGTGGACTCTTCTTTGATAGTAGTAGGGAGATTTAGAAATGCTAGAATAATTTCTGTTCTAGATTTAACTATTTATTAGATTTTCTTAATACTTGATCCCTCGGTGTCTCAAAAATTTTCTAGATGAACATCAATAGCTATTTTAAAATTTACTTGATTCAACTCAAATCTAGGATAATCATGTGCTTAAACACTAAATACTTACTTATTCGAGGATTTTATTTATTTTTCATTACCCTTACCTCCAACTTAATTTTCATTGTCCTCAATGGTGGAAGGAAAATAAAGATATGAATATAAGACAAGGAGAGATATCACCTGATTAGGTGTGCTCATGTATTGCCAAGTGCTTCCGTAAGGAGTTGTCCATTATTCTTTTGTACTAGATGTTCCCTTGATTCAGCACAACCTTCATGATTCCACCTGAAGTTCTTGCAAAATTAGTTCTCCCTCCAACTTAGTCCTAAACTTGAAAAGAAGGTAAGCAAACTAAAATTGAAAAGAAAATTCGAATGCAAAAGCTGGGGTGCCTCCCAACAAATGCTAAGTTTTAATGTCTTCAGCCAAATGTCTCACAATTCTTATCCTATTCCTGTCCGAATCTTAACATAGGTCTGTAATTCTCTATGTGATTTGGGCTCTTCCTCAGAATATTTTCTTCATAGAATCATGGCATGACTCATCCCCTAGTAGTAATATCTGGCTCTTTATTTTACCCTGATAAGGTTGACTCTTTGGTTATCTAATATGGGTAACTGATTTCTTGGCTGACCCTTTGGTTATCTAATGTGGGGTAATTGATTTCTTGGCCTAACCATTTTATTAATTCTTTTCATCCACCTCCCACATATTAGAGTTTAGTTTCCTCTACACGTCTCTATAAGGTTTATCATTTAGCTCACAATAAATGCAGAGGGAGGGGCCAATGCCTTTCAGACCGACAATGATTTGCTCAATGGCTTCCTTGTGTTCTTGTAAGGCACCGATAAGTTGGATTTCCTGATCACAGGTCAAGTCTGATGCAATGATCACCGGAATGATGTGATTTGGTCCTAAAAATCTATACCTAAATATGATAAGAAGTGGGTTCAATTCTAATTTGGGTGCTCCCCAAATTGATGGTTCATAATCACTATCTTGAGTCAAGTTCGTATCAATGGGTTGGTCCAATTCATCTTCTAGATGAAAAATAAGTTGCTCAGATTTTAGGGTGTTAACTTTATTTATTTGGTTGACCTGATTTTCTTGTTGGGCACTAGGACCATTTTGGGCTCTAGGTGCATTCTTAGTTCTACCTTTCTCTTCCTCATCGATGGCAGTGACTAACCGCCCAACTTGCATTTGTAGATGGGCAATGACTTGGGTGTTTGAATTTCAAAGTTGGTCCATGGTCTGCATAAAGTCGGTATGTGACTTCAGCTTTTCTCTAATGAATTGAGCCTTTGGTCATCTTCAAACTCCCTCATTAATACATATGCACCCTTATTTCTAGTAAATTGAGGAAGCATGTTGAAGGCTTGGGGTTTGATCTTAAAATAATTATAAGCCATGGTCTAGGATGATCTAATGCTAGTTGGCTGAGCCAAGCCACTCGCATAACAAAATCCTTAAGATATAGGGGTTTATGATTGAAGTTACTCATTATGACTTTAAGGGCTACTGGACTTGGTATAAGGTTCTGAGTGGTTCTTCTAATTATCCAGACTCCCTATTCCAAGAAAAAATTTATTATTTTTTATTAATAATATTTTATTTATTTAGGAAGAAAGAAGAGCTAGGAGAGAGAGATGAGAGAAGATTTCTAAAGAAAGATCCTAAGGAGTCCTAAATCTATAGACCATAGAGTAGAGTGTTTTAATTAGGGTTAAATTATAATGAAAAATAAGTTAGCACAAAATAGACTCTCTATCCTAGGATTAATCTAGATCTAAACAGCTCCTAACTGTTCCAAGATCGTCTTCGAGCACTCGAAGCCCAAAACTAACTAACTTACTCGACCAGATAAGTGTAAGAGGTGGGAGGTCCCCTGCTCATTATTTGTTTAGACACCAACTGAGTTGGTTAGGTCAGACAATGAAACCAACTGAAAACCACCTTCTTAAACCACTTGCCTTAGACATCGAGCAATTAACCAATCTGAACTCGGTCCAACTCTAGATTTTTCTTGTCCTATTGAGCTAGAATATCTTAGGGCCAACATCTAATTGATTTTAAATTAAGGTCAAGGTTATGCAGGATGAAGGATGTGGTTTTTGGACTAAGAAAGGGTGATCAAATCTCCACCTTATCTGATTAATGGGTTAAGTGTACTTAAAATTAATTATGAAGATGCAATGCAAAACAAGTAAGATGTCCAATCAAGTTAAAAATTTATTTTATATTTTGGTTACACTATTTAGTTAAGTGTTATGAAATATCAAAGAATTCTTTTTCAGGGTTTAAGATTTTATCTTTTATAGATATTTTTTTAGATTTTGATTTTTTTGGATTTTACAGAAAAAGTTAAGTGATTAAGTTCGAAAAGTAAATCACAAGCTATAAAAAGTAGTAAATTATTTTAAACTATGAAAAATAAAAATCTCTAAGAATAATAAATAGTAAGTCAGTCATGTAAAATAAGGTAATTATTTACTATGCAATTAAGGTAAACTAGCTAGGACTTATAAAGATCTATCATAAAAGAAAAGTAATTTAAAGCAAGAAATAAAAATTGAAATCAATACAATATATTTTTTTCCTTTTTTGCTGAGATTTTCTTTCTTTTTTTTTAGACCTACAATAATAACAAGCAAACATTAGAAAGTAATTAAGAAGGCAAGAGATCACATAATAAGATAATAAAGAAAAAAATTATATATATATATATTTTTTAAATCAATCGTGCCAAAATCTCCAGCAATGACGTCAAAATTTTGATGCATTCTTATCATGAGAGCAATCAAAGATAAAAATTAACTGACTACTGCTCCATAGAATAAGATAAGTCAAATCGTATCCTCAGAGACCTTAGGCAGTTGATTAGAAAGAAAAAATAAAAAAATTAAAATATTTTGATTGAGGACTTCCATAAACTAATCAGTTGGATAATTAATTAAAAGATAATTAAACTTAACACATCTCAGGGATTAAGAATCCATTCTTCTTGTTGATAGATTTTGGTATTTATTTATGCAAGGATCTGTGCTTAATTGGTTTTTGAGTGTAACCTATCTCTATCTGAGTATGAACTGTATCTTGTCAGGATCACGATCTGTCCCTTTATAAGCATAGATTATCTCAAATCTATATAAAGAAATAAATTAATTTTAAGATAATTTATCCCCTATTCAAGTACGAACTGTATCTTGTCAGGATCACGATGCGTCTTCTTATGAGAATAAATTATTAAAAGTTTAATTAATTCAAGAAAACACAACACAAGTATGATTAAGGAGAAAATTTATTATCATTATATAAATAAATATATAAGATGGCAAAAAGAAAATAAATCTGTAACATGAAGAACTTCATCTCCTCCTCAAGACGGAGGAACCTTAGCCGCGCATCTGCTTTCTCTGCTTCTTAAATCTTAAAATAAATTAAAATATAAAAAATAAATTTATGGCCGACTACTGCTTGCTACCCTCTATTGAATCTTCCCCTCATGTTGCTGCAGTCTCCTCTTTTTATAGACCAAAATTGTGCTGAAATTGAGTAGTAATCGAACTTTTAATCACGTTCAAACTCTTCTAACCACGCCCGCCATTCGATCATGATCAAACACCCTAAATCATGCTACAAATAGTCTCAGATCAAATCGGCATCAATAGGGACCATTGCATCACTCCTCAAATGCATTTTGGACCGTCGGATGGTGCAAAAAGGCTTCTTTATTCATTCTTCAATCGGCAACAGCTCCTCACCGTTCGATTGTGCATGGGATGATTTTGGATCGTTCGATCATGCCAAACCAGTGGACCACCACTACTGTATATGGTTAAGAGCTCCCTCATCCGTCTGATCCCATGAGAAGATTGCTGGCAGCCATCTGATAGCACAGAAGAAGGCCGCCCGCTCGTGCACCATGATAAAGATCAAGGGACACTGTTCCCCTGGACCGCATGTAGATCCGGTGCGATGAAATCTATGCATCAGCTGTGGACCAGCCTCTATTCCGATAGACTACCGTGGATCGCTTTACTGATTTTGGGCATGGACCGCATGTGGACTGTGCAGTTTAGTTGGGTCAGCTGTCTAGTTTTTTTATTTTAATTTTTTTCTTTCTTTTGGCTTCAGGTCTTCATTTGGGGTCTGAATTGAGTCTGATTTGCTCCAAATTTTCTTCTTTGAATCTACAAATTGAACTCTTTACATTGATGACCATCTTTTCTACAAAACACAAGTAAAAGCATCAATTCTTAAGGAATAAAGGTCAACTAGGATGTATTTTGATGCTTTTTTTAGGATATTTATTATACTTATCAAGATGCATTCATGAGCAAGAGTGAGAACAAAGCTTATGCCTTATTTGAAATCTTAAGTAAAAACTCGATCAACCATATGTATGCTTCATTATCTTCCTATGAAAGGTCGATTTCTCACCAAAAACGGATAGAAATCTTTGAGATCAAACATTCAGACTCTAGTTCTAAGGTTGATATGAATTTGATAGCTCAAAAATTAGATAAAGTTGACCTTCTTGCCCAAAAGTTAGATCAAGTCCTAGCCCTAGGTCAACAATCTCCTGTACAATATATATCACTTTCTAATTATCAGAAGATTTGTTCTATCTGTGCTAGCTCAACCCATCATACGAGCGAATGTCCCATGACTACACAGTTTCTACCTTTCATCCAAGAATAAATTCAAACTGCACAAGGCTACTCCAAGCTGGTTAATGATCCATTTGCGAACATATATAATCAAAGTTGGAAAAATTATCTCAATTTTTTTTAGAGACCCCAACAGACTCAGGCTTAGACCCAAATTTCTTATGTGCAAAACTTTCAAAATATACCCCAATATCAAAATTATGCCTATAATAGAGGTCAGCCTATCTAGCCATCATATCATAATTAGCCATCATACCCACCTCCTCAATAGATCATTCTAGCCGACGATAGATTTACTCAACTTCAATAACTAATTATGATCCAACAGCAATCCATCGTCAGACTAAAAGCATAAATAAGACAGTTAGCTGAGGCTACTATAAGAAGAAAATCAGATCAATTGCCAAGCCACCCAATACCAAATCTTAGGAATAACCCATCCAATGTCCACCAACCACCTGAATATAGTCATCAATCCAATGTCCCACATAAAAATTCTCAATTTCAGAATGCCAAAGTAATTTCTAAGCTTAGAAGTGGTAGGATTCTTAAGAATCCATATCAATACCAAGTGAGAGAGAGGCTAGTACTGATGCTAGCCAAAATATGAATTTAGAAGAAGAGGTTAGTACTGAGACTAACCGTATGGAAGAATCTGAGCTCGAAACTGATACTGATGCTAATTTCAATCTGAGTGAGAGAGATAAAGAGAAGAAGAGAGTAGATGAGTTATCCGAGATATATAAATCTAGAGTCCTATTTTTTTAGCCCTAGAAGTCTAGTTTTCTCGCAAAAAGTAAGAAACATGCAACAAAGAGCTAATGAAATTGTTTAAGCAAGTTCATATTAATCTACCTCTCCTTAATGCAATTCAGCATGTTCCAGCTTACACTAAATTTTTCAAAGAACTTTACATCCAAAAGTGTGAGTTACAAACCACAAAGAGAATTATGCTATCTGAGGATGTAAGTACAGTCCTATTGAACCCATTGCCTCAAAAAATGAAAGACCCTAGTGCCCCTTTGATTTCATGTGTTATAGGAGGCATCATCTTTGATCGAGTCCTATTAAATTTAGGAGCTAGTGTGAACCTACTTCCAACCTCGATCTACAAAAAATTTGGGATAAAGAATTGAAATCCAGGCCGGTTATTTTGCAACTAACTGATAGATCTATCAAGATGCCATGTAGTTTGATTGAGGATGTCCTAGTTTCAGTAAATAAATATTATTTTTCAGTAGACTTTCTCATACTTGATATGGAATCATCCCAAGAGCTGAATCAGAATCTCATAATTCTCGATCGTCTATTTCTAGCCACCGCCATTGCTAACATCAATTGTAAAACAGGAACCATAGATATTTTTTTTGAAGATCAAAAGGAGAGAATCGATATTTTCAATGCCTCGAAGTATGTTCAAAAAGAGAAAAACTATTCTAATTTGATAGAAGTGATAGTTGAGTCCAATTCCTCAGATTTGATGGAAGATGATTTTCGGGATGAGCCCCTTGAAAAAACCCAAGTTCAGGAAGTGAATGCTTTACTTGATTCACCTCAACTACTAAAATTTTCAATCCAGTATTTGATCCTAGATAGGTGAGAGAATTGGCATAATCTGGTTAAAGACTTTAAACTTAATACTTCCTGGGAGGCAACTCAGCTTTTACATTTGAACCTTCTTTTATTTTTAGCTTATCTTCTTTTAAGTTTAGGACTAAGTTGGGGGAAAAATCAATTTTGAAAAGACTTCGAGTAGAATTATTAAAGTCAGACTAAATAAGTATACATCTGGGTTAGGTGACATCTTCTTTTCTTTCTCTTTATCCATCGTACTTTATTTTTCTACTCCATTAGGGATAATGTCGATTAGGTTGGGAGAAAAAAAAAAAAAATTAATAAGTCCTCAAATAAGTTAGTATTTAGTATTTAGATATCCAATTATATTTAATAATTGAGTTGAACTAATCATTTTTATAAAAAAAATTGATACACAGCCCAGAGAGTTTGTGAGATATCGAGGTATCAAGTATTAAGAAAATCCAATAAAGAGTTAAATTTTGAACATAAATAATTTTTCTATGAGTATTTTTATTTTTTCTATCAATATCAAAGAAGAGTTTACTTTTTATGAATTTGTATAGGATAACTATATATTTCTTCATAAAATAAATTATTTTATTAAAAAAATTTCAAGAACTTCATGCTGAGTAATCTAACCTCTTTGCCTAAGCGAGCATTGAGTTTTACGTCAAAAGATATGAAGGGCAAAGAAGCTCTATTGTAAAGCTAGTTTTAACTCATAGCATATTTGATTCGAGCTAGTAAGTCTGAGGAATATTTTATACCTAGTGCCCTTAAGCTATCTGGTTCGAGAGTCATTGATTGAAAACTCACTACATGGATCAAACAGAAAGCTTAAGGGGTTAAGACACTCAATAGTGGTATAATGTTAAAGAGACATTAAGAAAAAAAGTCAATAAATAAAGGACAAAAGTAATAATATACTTGCCCATATGAAGGTTAATGATTTGAAGGGAAAGATATGGTAATTTAGAAAAAGTTCAAAAAGATTTAGTGTTCTTGGCTTAACTCCCACATTGATTCGTACTAATATTCCAATGATATAACTCACTCATGCTCTACTAAATATCAATGGCTCTTTGAAATTATCTGATAAAATTTGAAACTCTAAGTTAAAAGATACTTAACCCTAAGTCCTTTCTTTACTCGAGGATGAGCAAAGTTCAAATTGGGGGGTATGATCTGTGCATTAAATATGATAAAAAAAATATTAAAATATTTAATATTTAATCTTTATTATTTTATATTTGATACTTATTATGCTCTTTCTCAAAAATTATTAGTCATAAAGATTTAATCACATCAAGCTCAATTAAGCCCAAATCCAAGCTCAATTTCGTCACGTACAAGCAAGAAACATCGAAAATGGAGAGCAAGCCAAGAGGCTCAAAAATTAGCCCAAAACTCAGTCAAAATCCAACCAAAATCAATTTTAAAGCAGTCGATATATCGTGGACCAACCGACCGATCAATAGAAGCATGGTGCGGTCCACAGCACAGTTTGCCCCAATCCACGTCATGGGCGGAAGCTTATTTGTGCTGATCAACAACTGAGACCGGCTAAAACACGTGATTGGATTGCCAGGAGCAAGCTATCCCATACCAAGCGATGGTGGTCCACATCTATTGTGTGATCCAACATTATGGAATCATTCCTGTGCGCGATCGGATGGTTGAGGTGAGTTACTGACTGGAGAACTAAACAGGAGTCTTTTGCGCCATCCGATGGTCCAAATCACATCTAACACATGATCCAATGGCTGATATTGACTTCGACTGTGATAAGGCACTGGGCTATGATTTTTGGCATTATCTTGGGTGTTTGATCAAAATCCAATAGCCAGAAACTTGTTTCGCCTGAGACATCACTTGGGACATGCTTTGGATGCGAATTGTAGTGATTTAGTGCTTCCACAAGTCCTGTTATATGAGGAAATCCATGGGTAACAAGGAATTTTGATATTAGGAGGCTAGGAAGGCTGTAAAAAGAACCTCAAGCATACAGGAAAATCATCCAAGAGAAGGAAAGGCATAGAAAAAGGGGCAGCATAGCTTAGGGTTACGGTTGGCTTCTAAGAAAGAGATGCTTAGAAGAGAGCTTTGTTCCTACACCATCTTTACGTCTAAACTATCTCAAAGATTAGATTCAAAGAGGAAGAAGAAGAGGAAGCCTAGCATGCTCTAAGGAGTTTGAAGGAAGAAGGAGAGGTCATCAACCATCTTCCCGACGAGGCTGCACCAATCGACTTTGAAATCTTTGTTATAGTTTTATTTATTACTTATTCTTTAAATTTTGTTATAATTTTTATTTATTTACTTATTTTTTAATTTTTTTATAATTAAATTTTAATTTAATTAATATAAAATTATTTTCTTATACTTTTAAATTTTTATTATTTACTTTTATTGCAAGTAGAAGCTAAGATCTAGATAGTAGATCTTAGTACCAAGTTTCTTTTTTTGCTCTTATAATTTTTATTTTTCAACTTAAATTACTTTCTTAAATTTTTTTCTTTTATAAAATCAAAGTTTTCAAATCAGCACTGTCTTTTCTGTAGAATCGACCTGACTCATTGCTTTCTATGAATTTTTAATATTTTTAAAAGTCGAATTTAAACTGATAATTGTAATGTCTTAATGACAATATCGTGAGATATCAACATCTCTTTTTCATATCTAGAATTCTACTAATCTCTAGCCTAACCATCAGTAAGGTGCACCATGTAAAGCTGATCCTATAATAAAACTCCAATCTTTCTATGCAAACAATATTGCTGAGTAATGCAATCTGAAGAAGCAAACGCCCTAAGCCATTGTGCCTATCGATAAGCCTTGAATGAGCTACACACTCCAGACTGGATCACCATGCCCAAAAGTCTTAGCTGTCCCGTATGCCTTCGACAATTGAAGACTCCAATTCTCAAGACAAGAGGAGATCCACGTCGATTGAAAACTCTAAGAAAATGTTGGGTGAGCTATGTGCCCTAGACCAAGCCACCATGCCTATTGAGAAGCCTTAAGCGAGCTACACATCCCAGGCTAGGTCACCATGTCCGAAAGTCTCAACTATCCCATATACCTCTGATGCTGAAAGACTCCAAACTTTAGGACAAGAACATGCCCACATCAATTGAAAGCTCTAAGAATACCCTAAGTGAGCTATGTGCCCTAGGCCAGGCCACCGCACCTATCGAAAGCCCTAGGTGAGCTACACGTTCCAGTCTGAATCACCATGCCTGAAAGACTCAACTTTTCATATGCCTCTAACAACGGAAGACTCTAAGCCTCAGGATAAGAGTAGGCCTACATTGGCTGAAAACTCTGATAAAATTTTGGGTGAGCTGTGCGACCCAAGTCAGACCATCATACCTATTCCTTCAAGTTCCAAAAGCCATGATGATCGATAGTTTGAAGAACCCCAATCATTCAAGCTTCAAAATATCCTCTCCTTGAGTCCACAAAACTTGGAGGGTAGAGCCCCAATCTCAGACAGCTAAGCCTCTAAAGACCCTTCCCTTTGAGTCCACAAAACTCGAAGGAAGGCGAAGGCAAGCCAACTGAAGGGGACAACTAGGCCTTGGGGAGGCCCCTCCTTCGAGTCCCTAAACACAAGGGGAGGCAAGCCAACACCTTCACAGCCTCTCGACAATCCTGAGGGGCAAAACCTTGGAAGAAATCCACCAAAGCAGCCAAATAGATATTTGAGGAGAGGCCAAGCCTCAAATCACAACATGTCCACTCAAAAGCATCCGCAACAATCATTCATAAAAGACAAAGATAGACTCAAAAAAATTTCTTTATTCATTCATGATTCAAGAGTAGAGGACTTCGACTTGATGACTCAATTATAGGATGTCTAAGCACAAGGACACTAGGGGCAGAACCTCTCATGCTTGACCTCAAAGAGACTTTCTCACTGACCTAAGCCAAGGCATATTGAGGATGGCATAAACTCCATTGGACCAACACACCCATGGAACTCATCCATCTCCTAGATATTTCTTCATAGAAAGCCCCAGTAAGTCATCTCAGGAGGAGATGGAGGCTCAACTGAAAGGTCCATGACCTTCCAAGAGGATCCGATGCTGAGAAGGCCCCTTAACCTACCGGTCGCTCCTTACCAAACCAATGATGATAGGTGGTGCAACCTCAGTGGCCCCAGAAGATCGTGCCTTTCAGGCAAAGGTGCTCCAGATGTCTCTTTCGATGAAATGCTATTTTAGGGATTGCAATATTAAAGAACCTCCAGTCTTCTAAGAGGAAAGATGTGCCGATTGGTGGAGTAATAAATGCTCCCCAGGATTCTCAGATGATGCCAGCACCAAACTACAGAAGATGAGGTAGACAACTGGAGTTAGTGCAAGGCATGATGTCCCACGTGACCAGGGGCAAAGCATCTTAGCATGAGTTCCAAAATGGCATAGGGCAGGTGCTGAATAGTTGTTTGTCTTACATTGTCGAAGAACTAAAATAGAAACCCACACACATAGAAGGGATGCAGGAAATAAAAGAAAGTTTTCTTTCAAAAATAATTATTATATCAGATCAAGGTAAAAGATAAGTGAACACATCTTGGATTGTCATCTTCTTTTCTCTCGAACCTCCACAACTTTCCTGAAGGAGACTAGATGAGGGGTGAGGGAGTCCAACACATTCTCCAATACCTGAAGATGGCTGTGAAGAATCAGGCAACAGCACTAGAAGTCTTGATTAAAGGAATCACACAACTCCCCTATTTCCTTAGCTCAATAGATATGCTTGCAACAACTATCTCAGAACCCAGTATAGCTTCGGCTTTAGACCTCAAAGGTTTCCACCCAATAAAGGTTGGTACTAGTTCGGCAATAAGCCTCATCCATAGAACCCACCTAGTCGGACTGAACTTGAGAGCCTCCTTGGGGACCAGCCACCTCAGCCTCTAGTTGGTCAATCTTCCTTTGGCCTTGGCCAACTCCACCTTCATGTCGGTGACTTGATGAAGAACATGAGCTTTGTCAGCTTGGGCAGAAGAAGCTTCACCCTCACTGCCTGAAGCTCATCTCTGAGTTTCATAATCTTATGTTGAAGGTTGGCCTCCCAACAAGCAGCTCATTGAAGGCAATCACCTTCCTCGTATTGCCGATTTGAATCCCTCATCCATAAGATGCAGGATGAGAAGCCTAAAGCGACTGAGGGTTCTCCTTCTTTAGCTCTTCAGTCTCCTGCTAAGGAGCCTCCAAGGTTCTCTTCAAGTTCTCATTTCTAATAAGAGAACTATTGAATCGCCTTTGGAGTTTCTCTTGGACTTCCTCTGTGGTGATCTGCCCCAAATCTACCAAAGTTCGACCACGCTTGGTGATCCTTTCTTGTTGCTCTACCTAAGATGCCTTTTCCTCGACTGACTTAATTTGCATAATCATGCAATACCACCAACCAAGCCTCCAATGCTTGAATGTTGAAGCCCCTCTGTATGGTTGGCCGATTAATTAACCTAAATACAAGGATAGGCATCGAGCAAAAGATAAAAGACTTACCATCAAGATGCTGTTACGCACTCAAGAGCATCTCTTCATCGATCATGCCAACAAGGTACTCTTCATTTCGGAGAGATATCAATCTCTTGATTATCTTCCAAGATCGATGATACTCGAAGATGACTATCTCATCCTCCCTGTTCACCCAATTGAAAGAACAAAAGGATGAGGGATCCACATGGGAGGAGCAGGAAGAGCAGACTCAATAGGAAGATGAAAAGGTGATGCTTTGATCGTGTGCCAGGAGGGACCCATGGTCTCTTTCACAATCTCGATTGCTGCAGCCAAGACCTCGATCATCGTGGCACACGAAGACTTTACTATGGCACCTTGGCCTGCAATATCCATCGTATCCAAGGAAATCGCTCCAAGATAAAACACCTCAGGCCTTGGCTTGACAAGTAGTTTGAAGCCTTGGCTCGGACTTCAGTAATGACAGATTGAACTCTTAAGCATCTAAAAGTGGCTTGACATCAGGTGGGCCTCCCATGGCCCTCAACAGATCCGATTTGACAACCCCATTAGGTTGGTCAATGGTTCCTACTTCGACTCTTGGCATATCCTTAGCTGCACCTGAGGAAGGCTCAATCAAAGGAATGTCGACAGGAATGTGGAGGGTAGTTGAACTATGTTCTCCCATTCCTTGGCTCAGCTCAATGATCAGAACAATCTCTGTACGACTCGGTTCAGTAGCCTCAATAGTTTGGATACTAACCTCCGCTCTAACTTGTGGCACATCCCCAGCTATGCTTGGAAAAGGCCTGGTCAGAGGAACCTCATCAGGAACATCGGGAACAACTGAACCCTATCCTCCCACTCCTTGGCTCAGCCTAGTCTGACTAGTCTTCCTTCTCTTCACCTTCAGCAAGCTAGCCAACAACTCCTCTATAGTGAACTTTATTGCTGTCCAAGTCAAGAGATCGCAATATGAGGATATGCATAAGCAAGAAAAAGAAAGAAGCTGAACACTCTAAAAGGATCTATTCACTTTCAATTGCTTCTCTTGGATTACAAAAATTCTATAAGCTAAGGTACAAAAGAAAAAAAATTACTAGCGTTGTGACTCAACATCACCCTCTGCATCCCCGTCTCCTTCTACATCAACCAAACCACTGCTCAAGGAAGATGAAGTCAGTGTTGACACAAGGCTCAGGTCAATCTTTAAAAACTATGCCCCTATCTTCTTCTTACACTGGCCAAAGCCAATAAGGAAGGCCTTCCGACATGATGTTAGTAGCTCCTCTTGAAAAGGTCTTACTCAGCCTAAAGGCCTCCATACCTTTGGCAACAGTTTCTGCAAGATAGTACTCTGCAATAGTGACCTTGTTTGCTAGCTAAGTTTGAGCCTCCTTTGCTTGGGTCATGTCTTCTTTAGCTTGGCACATAACCCTTTAATTCAATCCTTGCTAGCTGGTCCCACATGCATGCAGCCTCGACTTCACTCTTCTAGAGCTGGGTGATCCTTATCTTAAGAGATTTCTTAGCTTCCTCTAGAGAAGTCTTGGTCTCCCCAAAGCTACCTCTATAGCATTAGCTCGAGATTTTTCTGTGGTCAGTTTCTCCTCTAACTGCATCATGATGGAATGTAGGCCCTTTTCAACCATGTCTCACTCCTCCTCAGTTGCTTGGAGATGGTGGCAAGATTGATGAGCTTCTTGATCTAGGCATTGGACCTACTAAAGTAAGCCCCTCATCACGAGAGCTCCCTGAAAATCAATATCTAGTTAGAGGAAAGACATATCGAAAAGAGAATCAAAATCAAAACTTTACCTCGACAGCATCGCAGAGACAGACTTGGAAGGATCTCACCAATAGCCTCTCTATTTTGGTCGATGGAACCAATTCTCTTAACTTCGTGTAGGACTCAACAACCAGCATAGAACCGCTAGTGAAAGGCTATGAAATGCTTGGGAGAGCTGGAGTACCTCATTTTGCTACATCAGGGGGACCGCACGCGGTAGGGACTGCATTGGCCATAATAATCTCAGACGAGGGGATAGCATACCTCTTCTTTGACTACTTCTCCCTCAACTGATCTGTGGCATTAACAATCTTGGACTCGATAGCCTCAGCCTTGGCAATGATAGCCTTAGCCTTGAAAGAAAGAGGTAGGATAATCCTCTTCCTCTTCTTCTCTTTTTCTTCTTGGGATGACCAACGCCAGATAGGTCTTCCTGAAAGAATATCAAACTTACATAAATATAAAAGAAGTCAACATGTTTGGCTCCATGGCTAGAGGGTCAAACAGACAAGCACCAACACTCACCTCCAAAGAACAGACCTTTAGAGTGCAACTTTTTGAGGAGGTCCTCATGTAGGAGCTTGAAGTATGGTGGCACCTTGAGCTGCTTCAACTCGCTCACCATCACCTCCTTTGCTTCAATCAACTCTAGAAGCTCTAACAATGTAGACTTCATCAGCAATCCCCACTCGATTAGGAATCCCCGTGGGGTCGAAAAAGATGCAAAGAAAACTGGCTTTTCACTCATAGATGGAGGAAACCCAAAGAAAGTAGGTGACATTTTTTTGAGGAAAAGTGTACCACCAGTCTCTGCTCCAAAGATGCATCTTCACTTGAAAAATGCTTGAAATATCTTTTCTCGAAGAGGTACTCCCAGTGCAAAAGAAATAGAAGAACCTAACTATCATCCGCCAAGTATTGGGGATGAGTTGGGCAGGACATAACTGATACTACCCTAGTAGTTCAGCAAAGACCTCGAATATCAAAAGCCTAAGGTCGGCCCTGAAGGCCTCCTTATACAAGGCTACCCTATTTCTCTGAGAAGAAGTAATCCTATCAGAAAGGTTGGGCACTTCGAGGACTATATTCTTCAAGATCCCATGCTTTTTTCAGATTCGCTCGAGTTCATCATCCTCCAGAATGGATTTAACCATGTTTGAAGTTTGATGAGCCCTGAGCACCTCCATGGCGGAACCCTTGAAAACCTGGGCAAGTGACACCAAATCAACGGATCCTATTCTATTGGTTTTCTAGAGGCAAAGCCATGAAAATGAATATGAGATAAAGAAAAGAACCAAAAGAAGCACTAAAGATGAAGAAGAAGGCCAACACACCAGAAATCCTAGATAGGAAGGAGACAACAATAGCGGCCACCACGATACCTCTCTCCAACTATGCAAATACGAAGCAAGGTGGATGATGCTCGTCTCTCCTATGTCATTTATAACATGGCCCGATGATGATAGCGATTCGGATGGATGATCTGATCGATTTATACATGTTGACATCCCACTAGATACCAAAATATTATCCAGATCAACACCACCAAAATATCCAATCATCACATCGAAAAGTCTGCACGCCATGATGCCCTCTCGAGAAAAGGAGGCAACGCACGTCTTCCATAAATGCTCATCTGCCCAAGTTATGACCTTCTGAGGGATGATCACAGGGACGTATAACATCAGGACTTCTTACTTCATCTGGCATGTTACTCAAGACATATCTCAGTGTGGTCATATTCCAAAGACTACTGTCGCTATCGGTACTAGAAAGTCTGCAGGAAGCTTTGGCATCAGTCCAGACCACCAACACTACAGTTAACACAAGAACACCTTCTACTTCCTTCATCCGAGCTAAAGGATGCCTCGACCTTGGAAGTAGGGGCAATTGATATACTCAAAGATGATCTGTCCACTATGGCACTAGCAACCAATAGTAGTCCAATGCATGTTTCGATAGGAGGTGACGAAACAATCACCCAATCTTTGCCATCTAGTCTTTTACAATCGTACAGGAGGAGTTCCAACGTCTTCTACTCACTAGATGACAAGCAGCCAACCATCCTGCTATTCCACTTCCTCCTCTACTTAGTGAGATTCGTAATCTTAACAAACTCTAAAACATGTGAGCCGTTATCCTCTAACAATCAGAGCACATCACATCTCTACAACCCTCAGAGAGAAAAATGGCATGCATTCCCTCAGATGATGGGTATTCACCTTTGTCTATAAAACTTAGCTCCTCAAGATCTTCCGGGTAAGAGAAAGTAAGTGAACACTTACTCCATCTACCTTTTTTCTGAGATAGATCCCATACAATTAGAATCTATCTCCTCTATAAAGCTCTGAGCAATTCTGACTCCATCTCTAAACTCCGTCTTCCATATGCATCCTCTAAGCTACCACTCTCATACGACAACTTCTTCCACTTCATACTTGATTTTATTATAAAGTTCTTTTCAAAGCTTAGACCTCTTATGTTTACTTTCATGGCAGATTGACTTAGGTATCGGAGGACCACCACTAGGAAATCTATCTATCATGAAGATTTTTCTGCCTTTGATGGTGTTGCAGAGTCCAATTTAAGAGATTGACCGTAGACTTGAAGCCAATGTCTAATCTGGAGATCTTGACTAACTGTCTTGCAACCGTCTCTCTCTCGACTCCAGCTCATGTCTTAAGCTAGATGGACTCCTTCATGACAACATGTGCATTTAGTATCAATTAGGTAAAGTGGTCCAGAACATGGTGTTCTTTCTATGTTGATGTTGTTTGCTAAAGGTTCACCTAGAAAACCTGTGTTGCCATTAGCAATATCACAACCCCACATACATAGCTGAAAAGAGAAATTCTTTGTACACCGCCAATATGAACAAACATGGATGTGGGTTGTGCCAATATGACCCACCTTATGCTAATGAGTCATGCAACTATCATACAAGGGAAGGAAGAATGCTGAAATCAATGTTGATTTTGAATTGATGAAGATGTTTGAATAGTGCAAGTTTGAGGAGATAAACCACATATACCATACTTTGGAGCAACTGGACATCGGTAGGCAATAGAAATTCAATTATTGTCATTGATGAACAGTAATTACTGAGGCCACTACTAGAAAAGCAGTCAACAGAAGATAAGAGACTATTACAAGAGGAGAGGCTAACATAAAGGATGGTGCTAGCAGAAGACCAGCTGCCAATAGAAGAGCAGTTAACAGTAGGGGAGAGGGTGTAGCATAGACACATGGTCAACAGGGGGAAGGTCACGAAGAGAAAGCTCCAGACATGAAAGCAAGGCAAGTAGAAATTGAATTCAAGGGTTGGAGATGGATTGTTTGATAAAAATCAAAAGTATTTCTGTGACTCAAGGTTTGAATCATCAACTTGTGACTCCAAAATTGTCTTCAGAGGAAAGATACAAATATTTAGAGAGTGTTGGGTATAAAATACTCTCAGTCGAAGTTCTCGACAGGTGGCACCTATCCGGGCTTCTCCAAGATGGGTTCTTCAGTCGCCTATCAGATTGGTCCAAGTGCCCTCTGGACTCCGTTACTGGCCGATACTCTACAGTGATCGGCACCAGATT
>KE506093.1:0-14427 GCA_000441515.1 Elaeis oleifera
CTTATCTTGGAGAAGCCCCGGGGGATGGCAGGAGTTCGCCCGTCGGAGGAGTTCGGTCGGCACTTGTAGAGGACACCGTAGAAGCTCATCTATCGATGAGGCTTGGAAATATTATGGAAGCTCGGCCACCGAATAAGTTCGAAAATGTGCCGCCCAGGGCCAGAAGCCGGAGGCCCCGGGAAAGCCGATACCGCCACGAACTTCGGTTGGGAGTATTTTATACCCAACAGACCTAATCAAAAAATTAATCTTTATGTGTTCATATATACATTTAATTAATTTCTATATAATTTTAGATCTGAATTTGATGTTTATAATCAATATAAGATATGTTTTAAATCTGATATGATGTATGTGATGCATCAAATCTGATTAGATTAGATGAAGAACATGATTGATGAGATCAAAATCATGTTCATGATATAAAATATTTTATCAAATTACATGTTGAGGTAATCTTATTTAAATAAGATTTCAGATCTTAGTAGTTTAGTATCTCGATTGATGAGATCACTAGACTATCCGATCATAAGAGATAGAAAAGATTAATCTTCCTTTTTTGTCCATTCGATGGGTTCTCTTATGACGTATTGAGGTGTCATTATGATCCTATTTCACGAAGAAGAAGAGCGAATAGATTTTTATGAATTATTTTGATCATAAATAAATTTAGATTAGATGTAAAGTGATTTATGACTCATTAAAATAAGATAGATTCAGATATAAAATTATTTAAAATCTAAAAAGCATGTTACATTAGATGTAATCAGTAGTGATCTAAAAGTAGTCATGATACATGTGATGTATGTATGAAATTTAGATCATACTTATACATATTTAATTGTTAAATAAATATATAAAATTTATTTTATTATATGAAACATATGGTATGCTTCACTTGACATCCTAGCAGAATAGTTTTATAAACCGAATAAATATTTCATATATTTAATTTGGAATTAAGCTTAAATGATCTAGATTTGAGAATTAAAGATTACTAAGACACCACATAAATTGATGGACAATGGGTTAGTATGAATTAGGTCCTTCTATTGGGTTAGATGTAGGGTTAGAATAAATATGGACTGCATTGAAAAATTAGTTAAATCTAATCAAGAGTTGAATTAGATTAGGTCAGAATTTTTCTAGATCAACCTCAATAGTTGAAACTTGATCAAGTCCATATTTTGACCTTACTAAATGAACCATGATCATGGCTCAGTGGTTAAGCCCGAATCTTCTGATGGACCAAATCAAAACTAATTAACCAGTTGGTGTCTCAAGTAAGTTTGGCAGTTTTGATCAAGTGGTTATTAATTGGGAGCTACTCACCTAGATGGCGTCTACGATAAGTTAATGGTATATCCCTCCACTGATCTCACTTACCTAGCTAATATGATAGATTATATTTTGATTAGATCACTAGTCGATTCGAGCTGACCCAAGCCATTAAGATAAATCAGTATAACTGATTTAGGTGTCTTTAGACCAGCTTGTGTCTAATCTTCTATATGACTTGATGAAGTTAGTGGGAGGATTTACGACTTGCAGATCAATTTTTTCTCTTATTTCTAAATCAATAAAATCAAATTCTCTAAATTATTAAGTTCTTAAAATGATACAGTTATGGAGATAACTTGTTTATAGCCTCCCATTAAGGTGCATGATAATGAGTCCAATATTCCAAATAGGCATTGGAGGCACCACACACTTGATGTCTATTGGGTATTAGAATTATCATTCATCATAAGACTATCTTGTTGTACCCTTCAGATGAACGCTCAGATTGGCAGAGCCACACTCGGGCCTGGACATTCGTTTGTTGGATGTGCTTGATGTAGTAATGTTAATGGTTGGACCTAAACATAATTTTTAGTGGAGGTGTCACATGCCTGCTAAAGAGATGCCTGGAGTAAAACCTAATTACTAAAAGTTGTTTAGAGAAATAATTAGTTATGAATGTACCCGTGGATACACTAGGGTTGGCCGAGCCACACTTGGTTCTGAATGCAGTCTGTGTGGATTCTAGTACTCCCTAAGGAATTAATGTAATTTCTCGAATTGGAGATAAAGGCTATCAATTCGTATAAAATAGTAGTAGAACTTTTAGACTAAAGTCTATGTCTTTAGACTTAAAATAATTTATATACTAATAGGTTTATGTTTCTTCTTTTCAACTATGGCTAACACACTATCACTTCGATCACTGTTGGACAGCGACAAGCTTATCGAACCCAACTTCGATAGCTGGTATCAAAAATTGAAGATTATCCTGGAGTATAAGAGGATCCTGTACATGCTTACGAATCCACCATTTGAAGAACCTACTACCAATGCACCCCGTGCTACGATAGACACTTACTTAAAGTGACTCAGTGACCGCACGATGGTGCGTTGCATTATAAGGGCAGCCATGAACGACGAACTTAGTCTTAAGTTCGAGGATGCGCAACCAGAGGATATGATTCAAATATTGAATGTGTCCTTTGGCACTCCTAAGGATATAGAGAGACATAAAATCTCTTGCACTTTTATCAATGTCTGTATGCAAGAGGGGGCGTCAGTCACTGATCATGTATTGTACATGATCGAGTAGATTGAATGTTTAAGCAAACTTGACTTTTCATTACATGAACAGTTAGAGAAAGATGCTATCCTCATTTCGCTACTAAAATTCTACCTACCCTTTTGAGTCATTATAGAATGATCAAGCCTACAGTGAACTACCATGGCTTGCTCGGATTGCTGCAGATATTTGAGAAGGACCATCAGCTCCAGAAGGAGCCGGTGCATGCAGTGGGAGGTTCGTCTGTAGATCCTTTAAGAGAGAAAAAAGAAGAAGGTATAAAAAATTATACTGCTAATCCCAAGCCAAAGCAGAGCAAAAAGTCAAAAATCGATAAGATCTAGATAGAATGCTTCTTTTGTAAGAAGCTAAGTCGTTGGAAAGAAATTGTCCTGCTTATGTAGCTTTCTTTGACCCGAACAGGCCTAAGAATAAGAGAATCAAGTAATTGATTGCTGTGCAAGGTACTTATATGATAACTTCTTGTAATTTCTCTATTTGTGATGCTACTATCAGGATTTGGATACCGAAAGTTTAATTAATATTTATAATTTATTGCAAGGACTGTAGGTCAGTAGAAAATTTAGAGAAAGCGAGCAGTTCCTGAATGTTGAAGAAGGAAGCCTTGTTTAGTTCTAGCTTTAGAAACTATGCAGCTTATTTTCGAGTCTAAAAGTATCATGTTAGATGAGTGTCATTATTATCCTTCCTTTTTGATGAATGTCATCTCTGTAGGCTTTTTGGCCAAACTTGATTTCAAGCTTTTAATAAAAGATACTTTTTATGATATCATTATGAATGATACTATAATTATGAGTGGATAATTAAAACATGACGTATATATATTATCACAGCTTGTTGGTGTAATGTGCACTTCGAACAAATATCCTAGGATAGATAATATCAGTGATTTCTATCTTTGGCATTATAGGCTAGGTCATATGAACAAGAATTGGATAGACAGGTTAATCAAGGAGGGTATCTTTGAAATTACTGATTATGAATCATTATCGACCTATGAATCCTGTCTATTTGGAAAGATGATCAAGTCACCTTTTAAGAAAAAGATGAATGAGCCAATGATGTTTAGGTTGAATACATAGTGATGTATGTGGACCCATGAACGTAGCTGTCAGAGGAGGATACTATTATTTCATTATATTTACAGACAACTTATTTAGATATGGATATGTCTACCTTATGAAGCATAAATCTAAATTATTTAAAATATTCAAATGATTCTGTTGTGAAGTAGAAAATAGACTAAAAGATTATTAAATTTTTGATCAGATCGAGGAGGTGAATACCTCACCAGTGATTTCTAACATATCTAGAGGAGAATGGGATTCTCTCTCAGTGGATCCCTCCTCGAACACCACAACAAAATGAGGTATCTGAAAGGAGGAATCGAATCCTGTTAGATATGGCTCGATCCATGATGGGGTTTGCTAATCTGCCTATCTCTTTATAGGCATATGCTCTTAAAACTGTTTGCTATATTCTTAACAAGATTTTGAGCAAGTCTGTCGATAAAACTCCATATGAGATACGGATAGGGCATAGGTCGGTACTCTCATACCTTCTAGTTTGGGGGTGTTCAACTTATGTTAAACATTTTAAGACAGATAAGCTTGGATCAAAGTTCGATAAATATTTATTGTAGGATACCTAAAGAAACTAAGGATACTACTTCTACCTCCTTAAAGAATAAAAAGTATTCATTAGCAACAAAACAGTCTTTTGAAAAAGGAGGTCCTTGGAGAAGGAACTAATGCCAGCAAAATTAAACTTGGTGAAGTTCATGAGGTAGAAGAACCAGCACACACAGAATTAAATTTGATTGAAAAATCAAATTTGGAGCTTGTAGAGGCACCATTAAAGAGATCTGATAGAGTACTGCATCAATCGGACAGATACTACAGTTTTTTGATCTAGGATGGTGATCTTATCGAACTAGATAAGAACGATGAGGATCCGATCACCTATATGGAAGTCATGCAAAAGTCTGACTCTCAGAAATGGCTTGAGGTCATGAAATTCAAGATAGAGTCTATAGAGATCAATAGTATATGGACGCTAGTTGATCCACCCAAAGGGATAAAACCTATAGGGTGTAAGTGAATTTTCAAAAGAAAAGAAGAGCAGACAGGAAGGTGGAGACCTATAAAGTCTGTCTAGTTGTCAAAGATTACCGTCAGTGTTGTGGTATTAACTATGACGAGATATTCTCACCTATGACAATGCTCAAATCCATCCAGATTATGCTTGCGATAGCAGCACACTTAGATTATGAGATCTAGCAAATAGATTTCAAAATCACTTTCCTAAATGAAAAGCTGGAGGAAGAGGTGTATATGATACAACCTGAAGGATTTACATCTACAGACGAATCTAAGGTGTGCAAACTAAGTAGGTTCATCTATGAACTGAAGCAGAAATCTAAGAGTTGAAACATGCATTTTGATAAGGTAATAAAAATGTATGGCTTCATTAGGAATGGAGAAGAGCCTTGCATCTACAAATAGGCTAACAATTCTGTAGTCATCTTTCTTATACTGTATGTAGATGACATACTATTAATAAAAAATGACATCCTAGCTTTACAAAGTGTAAAGCTATAGCTCTCATCATAGTTCTCCATGAAGGATTTGGAAGAAATATCTTACATCCTAGAGATGAAGATCTATAGAGATAGATCTAGAAGGTTGCTTGGATTGTTCCAATCCACATACATTGATACCATATTGAAACAGTTCAACATAGAGAATTTCAAGAAAGATTATCTTTCGATAGGTCAAAAATTACTCTCTCCAAGAAGGATTGTCTGATAAACCCTCCAGAGATAGAGAGCGTATGAGTAGAATCCCATATGCTTTGGCAGTGGGATCTATCATGTATGTCATGACATATACGAGACCGGATGTGGCCTATTCATTAGGGGAAGTGAGTGGGTATCAGTCTGATCTGGGTGAAAACTATTGGAAGGTTATGAAGATAATCCTTAAGTATTTGAGAAATACTAAAGATCAATGACTTATCTATGGGGATACTAACTTGAAACTTATAGGATACACTGATTTCAGTTTTAAGTCAGATTATGATAACAGCAGAAGCATGTCGAGCTACATATTTACCTTAAATGAAGGAGTAATTTGCTGGAAGAGTTTCAAACAATATATTGTGGCCGATTCTGTATGCGAAGCAAAATATATTGCTGCATCTGATGTTGCAAAGGAGGTGGTGTAGTTGCAGAAGTTCATCATCAAGCTTGGAATTACACCCTCTGTTGATGGCCCTATTTACTATATTGTGATAGCATAGGAGCCATAGCTCAAGCAAAAGAACAAAAGTCATACCAGCATACCAAGTATATTTTGCATCGCTATCACCTTATATGAGAGATCGTGGATCGAGATGATATCAAGCTTCAGAAGATCGATGGAAAGGAGAACATAGCTGACCCCTTCACTAAAGCTCAAGAGATCAAAGAGTTCGATGATCATAAGTGAAAGATGGGTATCAGGTACTGTCTCGATTGATTTTAGTTCAAGTGAAAGTTATTAGGAAGTATATCCTAAAGCTAATCGTATAAATGATTGTGCTCATTTTATAATATGTATATGAATTATTAATCAATAAATAAAAGTTATTTTGACATCATTCATCATAAAGTTATATCTTTCTTTCTAGAACTCTTGTGTTGTGATGAAGTCCTTAGAACTATAAAATAATCAATAAAGGAGGATTTATCATATAGTTCTTAAATATGTTTACGACTAAATGATGTGTCATCAATCGAGTGAAGGTCATTGTGTGCCATATAGGTTGGTTGTCCTCTTAACCATGAAGTGTAGAGATACTGGTATGGCATACAGGTGAGATGTAGGAGTACATCATCACTAAATAAGTAACTCATCTGCTGAGTGCTCTGCTATGAAGAGCAGCTCGTGAAGCGTATGGACATAAGTATTTCTTAGACCTGAGATCACCATAGTAACTTGCAAGCAATTCACTATGCTTTAGTGCTAGACTTTTTGCATTTCTAATGCAGTGACGGAATGCTACTGGGTACAGTCAAGTACTTATAAAGTTTGTATGTGGATCAAATAAATTGACCCTCCGGATTATAGGAGCTGATACATCACTGTATTTCAATTTAGTAAAATCTTGATCAGGATAATCCATGTGATGAATTTGAATGGTTGGAATATAATGTGGATGATCCTTCAGGGTTGACAGTTTAACCCTAGAACGTCCTAAAGCGTTCAGAATCGAAGGGATGAATTATGTGGTGACCATATGCAAAGGTTCTTGAATATTGCCTTATGATAATTTGACTTATCCAGATATCGAAAACTATTACTAGATCGTAACTTTGATTAGTACAAAAAATGATTTCTATGCTACCGACTTAGTATTCATACATATGCAGTCACGCACAAAGTCAAGCAATATAGGAAATAATTGACCTAAGTCTATATGTTCAATTTAGAAGTACATGATTTGATTGAACAAATAGATTAACTTAATTGAGAATTAAGTTATGGGTCATGCGGGATTAAATAGTTAACTATGTTTAGCTAGCATTAAACATAAGATTCAGATTTAATTCTAGGGATAAAAAAGATTTGATCTTTAATCTAAGGAGTCTAGAAGAGATTGAATTTAAGTACTAATTAATTTTAGATTAGATTTGATTTAATTAGACTTAATTGGGTTCATAAATCTAAGTTAGACTTAGTTCTAAATTCTAAACAGTTTGGGATTGACAGTCTATTCGAAATTGGTTCGAATCAAGTTCGAATTGGATTCGAATTGATCTATATTTAGATTAGATCTTTAGAATCTATTTTTACTGAGACTCTCTCTCCTCATGGCTGACCAAGAGGTGGTGGGGTGCTGGTTGTTGCCACCCCACACTTGGGTGTAGGCATGGGTGCATGAGGGCACCTCCTTAGGCACCAATCCTTTCTCCCTTAGGACTCCTTCTTTGATAAGTTATGGATTAATTCAAAGTCTATTTAAATTAGGAATCCTAATCTTATGGATCATGAAAAATTATTTATAAATAGGGAGGACCTCTAACTAACATGGCATAACAATTAGATTGTGTGCTAAGGTGAGAAAGAGAGAGAGGAGGTGTGAAAGAGAAGAGAGAGTCCCTTCTCTCTTGGCATGTGCTAGGAGTGGGTGTTCCACCTCTTGGCATGAAGAAGGTCTTGGCATCCCCTCTTGTTGGTGTGAGGTATCACATCAGAAGCTCTCTCCCCTCCCTTGTTATCTTGTGAAGGTGCTTCAATCTGAGGCTTTATCCCACTTTCTTGTAAAGTTTGATGTGCGTGTGAAGTAGAGGGTTTGTGGATTCAGACTTACGTGAGACTTTGGATTCAAAATTTTAAGATTTGATTCCAATTTCACTGCATATCAGGTAAAGATCTAATCTTTATTAAATTTTATAAAAAAATTTTAGATGCACTATAGCTATCCGCTGCATTCTACCAATGAAGCAGGTTTCTTCCCCTTAGTTAACCCATACATGAAAGCACTCACAGAGCCCATGTATACCCCTGTCTCACATGCTCTCATCCTATGGACTTAATCCTAGTCCAAATACTTGGTTAGCTCTCTTAAGACCTCTCAAATCCGGCCTTAAGACCTCTAGGATCAAACCCAACCCTAGCCCCAACGAAAAATCCATCTTCACTGTCAGCCCGTGCTTGAGTCGACTCAGACTGATACTGAGTCAACACACCTAGGGCTAAGTCGACTTACCTAGCGTTGAGTCGACTCACCTATGTGCCATCCATAGTTTTTTGAGATGCCTCTTGCTATTCGACCTTTACTCTGAGATATAGTCGACCTAAAATGGGACTGAGTCGACTCACCTTCAACTTAGTTGATCCAGTCTCAATCTAAGTTGACTAAGACCTTGAAACTACTTTCTTCCACAGCTTCATCTCTGGCTCTGGTTCTTTGCTCCATCTTGTATCTCCAGGTCTTCGAAGTACCAACCAAACCTCTCGAAGTCCTCATCATCCGGACCTCAAGCTCGGAGAGAGCTACATATCACCTCCACCCTAGGACTACTCTTGTCCTAGCCCTAGGAGCACACCTATCCTATTCTTCCAGAGCTAACACCCTGACTCCTCTCCTATGGCCTCCCAAGGTTTGGAGCACCACACCAACTCCTACAGAAAGGCCTTCCCCATCCTATTTAAAGACCACACACTTCTCCCTTTGATTCCATATCAGAAGAATCCAGATTAAATAGAAGTTCACCATTGATTGCTAGATTTTCATCCAACAACTTCTACCATCACAATAGTTCGAGCACCACCGAAGACGAGGTAGGTACCCTCAATCTTTCAAATTATTTTCATTCTCTTCTCTATGGCTGTGGATCAAGAATTTTGGCCAACTATCGTCGGATTCCCCTTGAAAAATTGAGACTCCAATTTTCTCCTATTTTCCACATCTTCTCTTTGATTTTTATGAGTGTTCACCACCATCAGCATGTCGAATAAGGAACTCGAGCAATGCTGCCATGGCTGATGGCTCACATCCCTAGCATGGTCATCTCCAGTGGAGCCTCCCTTTGTTTTGGGAAAAGAAGAGGAGGAATCTCCAATTTTGCTAAGAAACTGTGGAAGAAGAAGAAGAGAGTAAAGAAAGGAGGAAAAAGAAAAAAGGAAAGAAAAAAGGGTGAGAGAGTTTCTCTCTCTTCTTTTTTTCTATCATCTTCCTCTCTCTTCCTACTTTCGCTCTCCACTTTCTCTATCTAGTTTCAATCTACTTTATCTCTCTACAATATTTTCTCTCTTTAGAATTATTTTTCTCTCTCTAAGATCAGTCCAATGAAAGGCTTTCTTTGAATCATATTGATCGAGCTTAGTGAAAGATCCTAATCAGTGTATCGCTAGACAACATGCCGCATCAACATTGGCCAAACTCGGATTATTAGACTTGATCACCTATGATTTTATTGAACCATTTGTATACTATTTTAATCATCATTTGATGAAATTATCTTGCTCGGACTAATTGAGATGTCAGACAGTATCACTTGATTGGCCATTTTCCATCTTGTTAATTTTTCTCTCATATGATATTCTCTCTCTACATGATTTATGAATCCAGTAAATCTGTCTTGTCACTTTGAATCTGAGTTGATAGCAGACAGACTTGAAACCACCCTATTAATTACATAAAATATCTACACTACCTAAGTCTTTTTGAACATTGCAAGATCTTGCTTTATTGGTATTTATTGAATCTTTATATGTTAAAAGATCCTTATTGAATAAAGTTATTTGATTGAATTGATCCCTGATTGCTGAGCAATATATTGATCTATGTCTTGACTCTTGTCAAACACTATTGGTTTGAATACTTTCGACCTCTGTTGAATCATCTATTTTTTATTCTAGTCATGATTAGATAAAATTACTTTGATTGGACCAACTGGGATGTTGGATGCTATCACTTTATCAGCCTTATAAAGATGTCAGAACTTAGAATTTTTATTTTTAAATATTTATAGTTAAATTTTGATGAAAGAATATATATTTTAAATAATAGGATCTAAAGGATTTTATCAGGATTGATTGAATCGGTTCGCTTATTATTTTTGCAAAGATAAGTAATGAACCATCTTTTTGAGATATTTTATAATTTATTTTGAAAGCAAATAATTAGTCTTTGATTTATATTTGATTTATGAGGTTGTATTTTGAATGGAAAGTGATTTGAAACTAGAGATTTATGAAGTATTATGGTTTATTGATTTGTTAGAAAATATGCATATGTTGATTTGATATATATGTTATCTTGTAAAAAATATTTATGGCATACATCGGATTTGAGTTCTCAGCCTAACTATGTTCTGGACCCTATTAATGGTTGTTAGAGTTCTTGGTGATTAGGGCATGCAAATTTTTTTTCATGTTACTTTAACCTAGTGGAAGCATATATAAAACTATTTTTATATGAAGCATGCAGATCAAATCTATAAATCATCTATGGATCTTTAACATGCTAAATTAGATTTATTATAATAGATCTAAAATCAAAATCAGAGAAGGAAGATCAATTATCTTAATCGCTATCCTTCTTTTTACTCGGATCAGATCCAACGTATGCCCGAAGTTTCTGTCAGAGCCGTGCATGTGCCCGGCCTTTGCTAGTATCCACACAGAGTAGATTGCTGATCGAAACTCCAAGGCCCCCAGAATGCTAGCTTCCTTATAGGTCTCATTCTTTTGGCTTAGATTTGAATCTTTTCTTCTAGAACTTGAAGAAGAAGGCTGCAGTACGAACCCTTCACATAGATTTGAAGGAATCTTATCAGGATGCCAAGAACAGATGAAGAACTTTTCTTCTTCTCTTCCTCTCTTTCTGTCAGATCTAATCTAAGGAAGAGGTGGGCATGAAGTATTGAAAATTATGTCCCAAAGTCAATCATCAGTCTATTAACATTTATGCTCATTTTATAATTATATATGAATTATTCAATAATAAAAGTAATTTGATTTATTCATCATGAAGTTATGTACATCTTCTTTAATGAACTCTTATATTGTAATGAACTCTTTAAGACTATTTTAAATTGATAAAGGAGGATTTATCATTTAGTCTTTAAACTTATTTGTGACCAAACGATATGCTATTACTAGGATAATAGTTATATCAAGTGTAGGTTGTTGTATGTCATATGAGTTGGTTGATCTTTTAACCAAGGAGTGTAGAGATACTGGTATGGCATATAGGTGAGACGTAGGAGTACATCTCACTGAAATTGACCAATTGTAGAGCACTCTGCTGTCAAGAGTAGCTCACGAAGGGTATAGATATAAGTGTCTCTCCAACCTGAGATCACCATGGTGACTCATAAGCAACTCACTATGCTTTAGAGCCAGACTATCTGAATTTTTAATTCAATGATGGAAGGTTTCTGGACACAGTTAAGTACTTGTTAAGTCAGTGTGTGAGTCAAGATGGGATTGACCCCTTCAGATTATAGGAGTTAATACATCACTGTATTCAATTTAATAAATTTGATCAGAGTAATCTATATGATGGGTTTGAAAGGTTGAAATATAATGTGATTGACTATTCTAGAGTTGACAACTAAATCCTAGATCTTCTTGAGCATTAGGATCGAAGAGATGAATTATACGATAACCATATGTCAGTAGATTCTTAAATATTGCTTTGCAATCATTCGACCTATCAGGACGTTGGATCTCATTGCTAGATAGTTACATCATTAGTTCAAAAATTTATTCCTTTACTATCGGTTTAGATTTGAACCTATAAAGTCACACTCAAAAGAAGCTTTTATCTGATCATGTGGCTGATTGACGATTGAGAATCGTTCAAAGATGTAATCATCAATATAATTGATGGTTAACCTGATGCAGAAGTTACAATGAATTAATTTACTAAGGCTTAGTAATTAAAAAAGATTGATAAGTAATTAGATTGCTGATTAAGCTCAATTTGATCAAGCAATATTATTGGTTCAAGACTAATTCAATTTAGTTTGATCCGATTAGATTATGAGATGACCCAATTGCTAAGGATGATTAATTTTGATTTGATTAAGAATTGAGCTCGATTAAATTCTAATTTGATTAGGATTTAATCTAGTTGGTTTGGTACCTAATTGGATTGGGTCTAAGTTATTTGATTAGGATCTAACCTAATTTGATTAGGATGGAGACCTAAGAGTCCAAACCAAGTTGGACTTCTCCCTATTGCCGACCACCCTTGTGCATGCCAATATTCCCATCACAAATTCTAATTTGTGTGAGAAACTCTACACCAAAAGAAGCTCTCGTCCCTTCTACACGCCCTACTGGATAAGATTAAGATTGGTTCAAATTTGATTTGAATTCGAGTTCAAAGAGTCTTTGATTTTGAATCAAACTAACCCATCTCTTATCCTTATCTATCCTTGCCGCCAACTTTATAAAAAGGGCTAATTTTGTGCGATAGAAATTAGATCATTGAAAGATCACAGAGTGCATGATTTAGGGTTTCATAAGGGGGCGTGAGGTATTGGGGTGGGCGGCCTTCATAAGAATGTGAGATTAGAGGAGATCTTCCTCCTCTTGAGTGAGTGAAATCTAGATCTGATCTAGGATTTTAGATGAAGAAAAAACAAAAAGAGAAGAGAGTCTTCCTCCTTCCTTCCATCACTAGATCCTCCTTGTCCATCTTCGCATTCTGGAGGAGTTCGTAAGATCCGAAAAAGGATGTAAATCAACCGTCAAAAGATCATTGCATAAGCTAGCACTCTCGGAGTGATCGATCAGTATAGAGCTTTGAGTGGATCAATCATAGAGGTCGGACATCCTGTGCAGCTGTGAGCAACCAGTGAGACCTCAAGTCTTCATGACACAAATATAGTGATCTGCTACCCACACTAAGGTATTGAGTTCTAAACTCGATATTAATATAGATATGATCTATATAGTAGATGTGATCTATGAATGCATATTTGATATGATCATACATGTATGTAGATTTAGTTTTCAGATCTTATGCATGCATAATAGCATATTATAGATCCTAAGATAGGATTTTAGATTTGATCTAGAAGCATATTTATTAGATTAAAGTGTTTAATCTAATCCTATTTCGTGTAAAATTTTTGAAATTGCATGCTTGAAGCCCTACGGATTTTCAATCAGTTGTATCAAAGCATAGGTTCATTATAACATGATCATATGTGTATGTTAGATCTGATTTTTCTTAATTTAGATTAGATCTAAATTTTCTCATATATGATATGACTAGATTAGATACTGAATAGCCTAATAATCAGATTGAATTTTCTTGACCATTCAGTCATAAGAAAAAGTAGGGTTTAATGACCCTCTTCTCCCATAACATGGGGTCTCTTATGGTATGTAGGGGTGCTGTTTGCTTATGAAGATGAACTATGAAAGAAAAAAAATTATTTTTCATAAAATTCTAGATCTTGAAATCTTAGGTTTGTTGTATGTGATACAAATAAAATTTGTATGAAAATAAAATCATCTAATCTTTTGATTAAAATTATTTTAATCATAAAAAATAAAATCATAAATCATAAAAATTTAGATATGATCTAAAATTAGTTTATAATTGATTTTATTTTGAATTATGTAGAATGTTTTAGATTTGAAACTCTATGAAATCTACTGGCACGCTGACTGAGCCAACTCAGTCCCTTGGTTTAGTTGGTCCAGTGCTAACTGAGCCGATCTAGTTATCTTAGGCCGAACAATAATAGTTACTATTCATTATCAGTTGGTTGACCAAGTAGCAGGCTTAGGAGATCCACTGAACTGATCTGGCTCAGTCTAGAGATGAGTCGATCCAGTTTAAATTAAAATTTTATATAAATCAGTTGTAAATTATTTATAAATTAAAATTAAAATTATTTCAGATCTAAATAGCAAACCCATATTAATCATACACTTAATTAAGAATTAAGGATGAAATCAATTAGATCTAGAATTATGAATTAAAGATCTAATGATATTCACATAAAATATGGGGTTATGGGTTAGCTTGATCAGGTTCTCTTAATTGAGTTAGACCTAAAGTTAGAATCAGATGGACTAAATAAAGAAATTGATTAAATCTAACTAAAAGTTGAATTAGATTAAATCAAGATTTTTCTGGAGCCAATACAATAGTTATAGTTGGTTATAGTCCATGTCTTTGTTTAGACCAAGATGAACCTTGATCGTGGCTCAATAGTTGAGATCGAGTCTTTAGGCAAACCAAATTGAAACTGATGAATCAATTGGTGTCTAAGATAAGTTTGACAGTCTTGATCGATGGTCATTAATTGGGAGCTACTCAGTTAG
>KE506093.1:86098-98286 GCA_000441515.1 Elaeis oleifera
CTAGGTACTTCAACTAGCAGACCACACCCCCTCTTAGAGAGCTCCACGCCCCTCTCTTCTCCTCTCCCTCTCTTCCCCTTGGAGCATCAACGCCCAAGTGTTGGGTGTCCCTTCTTCCTCCACGTCTAAAGGCTGTTGGGCATCCTCTTGTGTGCTGGTTCCTAATCCATGGTAGCAACATAATCAAGAAAAGAAAAGCAAGAGAAGAAGAGAAGAAGAAGATCAAGGAAAGGATTAAAGAGTTGAACGCGATCTAGGCTTCGTTCAAATTCGTAGGCTGATTTTTCTTGAAGAAGAAAAATTAATTTTAAGAGAGATGTTCTAGACTGATCTCGAGTGGATATCCATAGAGACCGAACACTTGTATGGCTAAATGAGAGCCTCTTCTCTTCTAAATCCAGATTTGAAGAAAAAAATTACGAAATAGATATATGATTCGATCACATATTAAATTTCAGCATATGTTCAATTTCAGCATATGAAGTAGATTCTTGTGGTATATGTTTTATGTATGCATGATATAGATTAAAAAAATTTTAATCTTCTATTTTGTTATGATGTTTAAAAATAAATTTTAAAATACACATGCATACCCGACCCAAAATTCCAACCGCAATCGGTGCAAAAATCTCATCAAAATCAATTTCCTCTTCTTGGTTATATCCCTTAGCTACCAATCTTACTTTATTTCTAACTATATTTCTATTTTCATCTAGCTTGTTTCTAAATACCCACTTAGTTTTAATTATACAATGATCTTTAGGTCTAGTTACTAAGGTGCATACATTGTTTCTTTCAAATTGATTAAGTTCTTCTGGTACTGCATTAATCCAATTATAGTCTTTTCAGCTTCATCTATGTTTTTGGTTCAAAATGAAAAACCAAAGCAAAGTGATTGCATGCATCTCTAAGTGATGAATGAGATCTTATCCCCATGAGAAGGATCACCAATAATAAATTCTTTGGGGTGATTATGATCATACCTCCATTCTTTTGAAAGATATGTGTACCTTGAGGTTGCTCTTGTTGTTCTTGTTCTTCCTCACTTTCATCCTTAAGTTTGTCCTCATGATCTTTCTCATTTTGGACTGTTGAATCCTTTATGATGAGCTCATTCATTCCTTCAATAATTGGACCTGCATCATCAATATCTTCTCTCTTCCTTGATGGAAGATCATTAGTCTCATAAAAAATAATATGTATTGATTCTTCTATAACTAAGGTTCTTTTATTGAAAACTCTAAAAGCTTTACTAATAGTAGAATAACCAAGAAAAATTACTTCATCAGGTTTAGCATCAAATTTTTTAATTTATTTTAATATTATTTAAAATAAAATACTGACAACCAAAAATATGAAAATACTCAATGTTCAATTTTTTTCCTTTTCAAAGTTCATAAGGGATTTTCTTTAAAATGGATCTAATTAGAGCATGGTTTAAGATGTAACATACCATATTAATTATTTTCATCCAAAATTATTTTGGGAGATTGCTTTCACATAGTATGATATAGGCCATTTCTTCAAGGGTTTTATTTTTTCTTTCTACCATTCTATTTTGTTGGGATATCCTAGGTGCTAAAAAATTATGAACAATGCCCTTTTCATCACCAAATTTTTTAAAATCTAAGTTTTCAAAATTTGTTCCATGATCACTTTGAATGTTTAGAATTGAGAAACCCTTTTCATTTATAACTTTTTGATAGAATTTAGACAAAACATGAAAAGCCTCATCCTTATGTGCTAAAAAAAAATCTATATAAAATAAAAAAATCATCAATAATTACAAAGCTATAACGTTTACCATCTAAATTTGTAGTTCTAGTGGGTCCAAACAAATCCATATGCATCAATTCTAATGGCCTAAAAGTTGAAACTATATTTTTTGATTTGAAAGAAACTCTAGTTTGCTTACCTAGTTGGCATGCATTACAAATTTTATCTTTTTCAAAATTTAATTTAGGTAAACCAACAACTAAATCCTTTTTGATAAATTTTGAAAGAGAATTTATATTAATGTGTGCAACCCTACAGTGCCAAAGCCAACTAGTCTCATTGATGTTGGCATTTATGGCTACTAGATATTGCATGTTTAGTATAGAAAGATCATTCAAATCTACCATTTAAATATTACCATACCTATGCCCAATAAATCTAATGCCATCATCATTGGGGCT
Source organism: Elaeis oleifera (assembly GCA_000441515.1). Classification (NCBI taxonomy): domain Eukaryota; kingdom Viridiplantae; phylum Streptophyta; class Magnoliopsida; order Arecales; family Arecaceae; genus Elaeis; species Elaeis oleifera. The sequence goes on from KE506093.1 coordinate 88,276, forward strand.
AGTTACAATGCACAAAGAAGATTCAAAGATAACTTTGTAACCCTTATCACAAAGCTGACTAATGCTTAAAAGATTATGTTTAAGACCATCAACTAATAAAATATTTCAATGAATCTGAAGGGAATGATACCAATATTATCTATGCCAATGATCTTTTCTTTGCTATTATCTCCAAAGATGATTATCCCTTCATCTTTTGCATCAAGTGTGATGATTTGAGATTCATCACAGGTCATGTGTCTTGAGCATCTACTATCAAGATACCATTTTTTTTGATCTTTGGGATGCAAGACATATCCACACACAAAATCAAGTAATAATTTAGGTATCCAAATTTTCTTGGATCTTTTTGGTTAGTCACAATGGTTCCTTGGAATCCATATTTCTTTATATTTGAACTAACAAATCTATTAGCAAAGCATGTGTATGATTTGTGTCCGACTTTTTTACATTTTAATAAGATACATTTGAAGGCTTATCATTTGATAAATTAGCATAAATATTTTCAAAAATTTTTGCTTTTTAAGTGGGTTATAACCTAAACCGACTTTGTTATATATGGCTCTTTGATTATCAATGATCATTTGGAGTTTATTTAAATTTAAAGTGAATTTATCTACAATGGGCTTAAGTTTAGCTACTTCACTCTTCAAGTTTTGATTTTCTCGAGTTAAGGCTATCCTCTCCTTCTTGATTTCTTCCTTTTCTTTTATTACAGTTTGATTTTTCAATTTTAGCTTTTGTTTTAAGACCTAGCTTCTTTAGATCATCTAACAAGTCATAAAAGGCTTCTTGGAGTTCATTGAAAGCAAATTCATTTGAAGGTTCAGCATTTACCTCACTTTCATGTGCCATGAGGCACAAGTTAGCTTCTTCATGGGTATCTTCTTCGGAGCTTGAATCATCGCTATCAGTCCACGTAGCCATCATAGCCTTCTTCTTTAGCTTCTTAAGTGCCTTTTTGAGTTGTGGATAGTCCGCTTTGATGTGCCCAGATCTTTTACATTCATAGCAAATGATGGATTGTTCTTTGTCCTTATCTTTGCTGTGCTCTTCTTTGGCTTGTGGCCTTCTTCTCATCCTTTGCTTTCTTTTCTTCATAAACCTTTAAATTTGTGAGTGATGAGGGCCAATTCTTCATCTTCATCATCATCTCTGGTATAGTCAGATTCCTCCTCTTGGTGGATAGTGGACTTTGGAGCTATTGTTTTTTCTTCTTAATCTCTTCTTCATTGTGATGTCTTATACTCAATTCATAAGTCATAAGTGATCCTAGAAGCTTCTCCAAGGATAGTACATTCAAATTCTTTGCCTCTTAGATCGCTGTGACCTTCGCTTCCCATGCTCTTGGTAGAGATCTAAGCACCTTTCTCACAAGATCACTGTTAGAGTAAGACTTACCAAGACTTTTGAGACCATTTATAACATCGATAGAGTGAGTAAATATTTCAGTTATAGTCTCATCAGGTTCTATTTGAATAATTCATATTTATGTACCAACATATTAATTTTAACTCTTTAACCTGGTTGGTACCTTCATGTGTTACCTCTAATCTATCCCATATTTTTTTAGCAAAATTATAAGTTAAAATGTGATTAAATTTATTTACATCCAAAGTATAGTACAAAATATTCATGACTTTGGCATTAAGCTGAGCCATTTTTTTATCATCCTTATCCAATTTTTTTTCAGATTTGGTTGACTCTACACCATCAATTGATTTAGTGGGTATGTAAGGTCTATTTACTATAATACTCCACATATCATAGTCAAGTATTTGAATGGAAATTTTATCTGAGCTTTTTAATAGGTGTAGTTAGACCCATTGAAAGTGAAGATCGATTTGTGGACTGCCTTTCGGCTAGTGAAGCTCCAACTTGGGTTGCCATGGATCTTTTACTCTTGATGGTGAAATCAAAAAAGGGCTAGAGCATCGAGCTCTGATATCACTTATTGTTCAGCTATGCAACCCAAGAATGGGGTGAATTAGGTTATTAAAAATTTAAGTGTAGAGTGAGTGTCAAATATGTGCTTTAAATGTGTTATGAGATATGCAAAGGCAAGAGCTAAGGTATGTTGAATGCTTTCATAATTAAGCTAGAGAATAGAGCAATAAAGCAATAAAGAAGATAATCACACCACAAACAAGAAGATTTATAGTGGTTTGGTGCCAACCTCACACCTAGATCCACTCCCCAAGCTCCTACTTAGAAATGTCAAATCCACTAATTCGTATTCAAATGAATACAACATCAGATAGCATCGATCCTAGCTATCCCGAGCTAGACACTTATTTTTCGAATACAAACCAACCCAATACACTCTGATTTAATAGTTCTGATCAATATTTCTAAATTTTGGAACCTCCCAAAACTCAAAAATAGAACAGCAAGTAAAAAGAGCATGTTTTTCACTTTAAGCACAAAGATAGCTTCTTAAAGAGTAGATTAAAAGCAATAAATACACTTTATTGAAAGGGAAGAAGACTTTAAGAACTCTCTCCCAAGAAATGAGGACTTGAATGAGCTTTGGAGAGATTATTGAGCTTGAAATGAATGCTTTTAGGCTTGAAGCTGAAATTCTTTTGCAAATTTTTCTCTTGATTTTTCTTATGTTTTCCTCCTTTTGAAAGCCTTTATATCTTCAAACAATGGTGGAGAATGAATAGTAGCCATTTGGAGCCATTGGAGAGTATTTATGGAGCATTAAATGCAATAAAAATAGGTTGAAAACTAGCCATTATGAACATGCTTGATGTACAGGTTGGCCCATGGGTTGACCCATATCACAAGGCAGAAACTCGAGTTTCTATTTTGGGTAACAAACCACAGAGGTCGACCCATATTAAATGCAATAAAATAGGTTGGCAAACTAGCCATTACGGACATTCTTGATGTAGGGGTCGGCCCATAGGTTGGGCACAGCACAAGGCAGAAACTCGAGTTTCTATTTTGGATGACAAAATCATAGAGGTCGACCCATGGGTCGACCCTTTTTGCATGCCATGCAAAAAGCCGGTGCCGATCTACCTTTTTCAATTCCTTTCAAAAAGGGTCGATCCTTTTCATTTAGCTCATTCTTTTTTACTTTTGACTTTCAAATTTTCAAAAAGGCCTCTAAATGTTCTGAATACATCTCTAATGCTCTTGAGGCTTTAGAAAAATATTGTCTTCATCTCTAACTTGATGAAATTGCTACTTTGGCATTCTCCAAACATCTTTATCAACTCTAAAGGCTTGAACAATCTAAAATATATATTTAAACTTCTTTCAAGAATAAAAAGTCATTAATACTCCCTCAAATATTTATAGTTATCAAAATTAATTTTAGAGCAACAGGAGTTTACAAACTCCAGCTTTCAGTCAGACCATGATAATAGCAAGAGCATATCAAGATTTGTATTTATCTTGAATGGTGGAGCAGTCTGCTAAAAAAATTTCAAATAACACATCGTGGTCGACTTAGTTTGTGAGACAGAGTATATCGTGACATCCGATGCTACAAAGGATGCTGTATGGTTGCAGAAGTTCATTAACGAGCTCAGAGCAGCATCCTCCATCGATGGTCTGATCCTGCTGTACTGTGATAGCACTAGCGCCACTGCTCAAGTAAAGGAACCGAAGTCCCATCAATGCACCAAGCACATACTGCACTGCTACCACTTGATCCGAGAGATCGTAGATCGAGGTGATGTCAAGCTTCAGAAGATCAACAGAAAAAAAAATTGATTGACCCATTCACTAAAGCCCTTAGTATTAAGGAGTTCAATGATCATAAATTGAAGATGGATATATGATAATGTACTGATTGACTTTAGTCCAAGTGGGAGTTGTTAGAATTATGTCTCAAAGCTAATCATCAGTCTGTTGATGGTTGTACTCATTTTATAATTGTATATAAATTATTTAATAATAAAAGTTATTTAGCTTATTCATCATAAAGTTGTGTACATCTTTTTTAATGAACTCCTATATTGTGATGAAATTCTTAGGACTATTTAAATTAATAATAAAATTTATCATTTAGTCCTTAAACTTATTCGTGACCAAATGATATACTATTACTAGGATGATAGCTATATCGTGCGGGTCATTGTGTGTCATATGAGTTGGTTATCCTCTTAACTAAAGAGTATGAAGATACTGGTATGGCATACAAGTGAGACGTAGGAGTACATCTCACTGAACATAACCAACTGCAGAGCACTCTGCTATCAAGAGTAGCTTATGAAAGGTATGGGTATAAGTGTCACTCTGATCTGAGATCACCACAATGACTTGCAAGCAACTCACTGTGCTTTGGTGTCAGACTACCTAATTTTAATTAGTGATGAAAGATTTTTGGACATAGTTAAGTACTTGTTAAGTCGGTATATGAGTCAAGATGGGATTGACCCTCCGAATTATAGGAGTTAATGTATCACTGTATTTCAATTTAATAAAATCTTAGCTAGGATAATCCATGTGATGTATTTGAAAGGTTGAAATATAGTGTGGTTGACTATTCAAGGGTTGACAGTTAAACCCTTGATCTCCTTCAGCATTAGAGCCAAAGGGATGAATTATACGGTAACCATATATTAGTAGGTTCTTGAATGTTACTTTGGAATCATTCAGCCCATCCGAATATCAGATCTCATTGCTAGATGGTTACATTGATTAGTTTAAAATTTATTCCTATGCTACCGACTTAGGTTCAAACCTATGTGGTCACACTCAAAAGAAGTTTCTATCTGATCAAATGACTGATCGACGATTGAGAATCATTCAAGGATGTAATCGTCAATACGATTGATGGTTAATCTAATACAAAAGTCGTAATGAATTAATTTGCAAAGGATTAGTGAATTAAAGGAGGATTGATAAGCAATTAGATTACTGATTAAGCAAAATTTGATTGAGCAATATTATTTGGTTTAAGTCTGATTCAATTTAGTTTGATCCGATTAGATTATGAGATGATCTAATGGCTAAAGGTGATTGATTTTTATTGATAAAAATTAAGCTCGATTAAATTCTAATTTGATTAGAATTTAATCTAGTTAGTTTGGTACCTACTTGGATTGGGTCCAAGTTATTTGATTAGGGTCTAACCTATTTTGAATAGGATAAAGACCTAAGAGTCCAAACCAAGTTGGACTTCGCCCAACGGCCAACCATCCTTGCGCACGCCAATATTTCCATTCTAATTTGCATGAGAAACTGCATGCCAAAAGAAGCACTCATCCCTTCTACACACCTTACTAGATAAGATTAGGATCGGTTCAAATTTGATTTGAATTCAAGTTGAATGGGTCTTTGATTTTGAAACAACTAACCATCTTTTATCCTTATCTATCCTTGCTACCAACTCTATAGAAAGGGCTGATTTTTGTGCAATAGAAATTAGATCATCGAAAGATCATGGAGTGCGTGAGTTAGGGTTTCATGAGGGGGTATGATGTTGGGAAATAGGTAGTTCAAGCATGTATATTTTAAAATTTTATAATAAAATAGTAGATTAAACTATTTAATCTCCTACACATGCTTTGGATCAGATCTAAACTACCTTTTTGAAGATCTATAATATGAAAATATTGTACAACAAAATCTAATTTGAAACAAAATACTACATCAATCACATCGATGCCCTGAATTAGATCTAATGCATAGATCTGATCCAATGAGTTCAGAACCCATTACCTGATCATGGGTCCCTGATCACTGCTACTGATACATATGGTAGGAGATCTTTCCTGATGTCGAATAGCCACACAGCATGTCCAGCCTCTACAAGTGTCCACTCGAAGTGCCGAACAAATCATCCTTCCCGAGAGTGCTAGCTTGCGACGAAGGATCTGGATGGCTGATGGAGATCTCTTCTTTAGATCAAATGGACACCCCTAGATCAAAAGAGAGAGATTTTCAAGGAGGAGATGGTGTGGAAGAAGAAAATAAATTCTTTTATTTTCTCTCTCACAAACAGGAACTAGAAACCCTAGAACCTTGCCTTAGATCTTACACCCAAAAAGATCTTCTTTTTTTTCTCACACATGGATGCCACCCTCTTATCAAATTTCTCACACACTCTCTAAGGATTTCTCATGCCAAATCTGAAGTAGTTTGGCACACAAAAAGTCAGCCCTTCTTAAGGTGGCATCCCAAGTAGAGTTTGGATAATCTAGTTCAGCTTCAAACAGCCTTTGATCTTATTGCAAATTCAAATTAAATTTGAATTATTTTTAAATCATATTTAATCCACATATAACAAACTCATAAACGAGGGTGAGATAATTTAGATTGGTACAAAAAATATCACACAAAAATTTGTTGGTGCATGAGAAAGAAGACTGGTTGGTGGCTAGGAAGAGTCCCACAAAATTTGGACTCTTGGTTTAAGCTTGATTTCAAATGAATTCGAAGTCAAACATAATCCAACCAAATCCTGATCCAAAAAAGATTAGAAGAAGGAATTATACACCTTCTAGGTGTAAAAAATTCTATGTGAAAGCTATTCTCATGCATGAAGAAAGGTAGGGTGCAGTGAAAGATGGCGCATGGGGTGTTCTTGTTCTATTCAAATTCAAATTTGTGTTCTTATCTAATTAGGTTCTTAATCCAACCAAATTAGGTTAGATCCAATTAGATTATCTAATCTAATTAGGTAATAAGTAGTCTCAATTAAATCTTAATCAGATTAAAAATTAATCGAGCTCGAATTAGAAATGGAACACCCTTAGCGATTAGGTCATCTCATAACCTATGCAGGTCAAACCAAATTGAATCCTATTCAATTAGATTTAATCCAAACTTCAATGCTCAATTAAATTGAGCTAATTAGCAATCTAATTATTAATCAATCTTATTTTAATTCACCAATAATTAGTAATTAATTTATTACAGCTTTTGCACAAGGTTCATCATCAATCGAATTGACTATTAAACCCTAGAATGATTCTCAATCGTTGATCAACCACATGATCAGTCAGAAATTCTTTTGAGTATGACTCCATAAGTTCGAACCTAAGTCAGTAGTACAAGAATAACTTTCTAAACTAATCAATGTAACTATCTATTAATGAGATCCGACATCCGGATAGGTCGAAAGATCGCAAAGCATCATTCATAAACTTATTAGCATATGGTTATCGTATAATTCATCCCTTTAACTTAATGCTTAAGGTGACCTGGAGTTTAACTGTCAACCCCGAATATGTCATCTATATCATATTTCAACCTTTCAAATCTATCATATAGATTATTCTGATCAAGATTTTACTAAATTAAATATACTAATACATTAACTCCTACTTATTCGAAGGGTCAATTCCATCTTGACTTCACACCGATTTTGCAAATATTTGATTGTATCCAAAAATCTTTCATCACTGAATTAAAATTTAGATAGTCCGGTACCTAAGCACAGTGAGTTGCTTGCAAGTCACCTTGGTGATCTCAGATCGAAGGGATATTTATACCCATATCCTTCATGAGCTACTCTTGACAGCAGAGTTTCCAGCAGTTGATCATGTTCAATGAGATGTACTCCAACATCTCACTTATATATCATATCAGTATCTCCACACTACTTGATTATGAGGACAACCAACGTATATAACACACAATGACCTATACTCGATAAATGCTATCATCCTAGCAATAACATATTATTTGGTCATGAACTAAATTTAAGGACTAAACGATATATCCTCCTATATCGATTAAGATAGTCATAAGGACTTCATCACAATAATTAGAGTTCATTAAGAAGATGTACACTATTTTATGATGAAAAAACCAAATAATGATTTTATTAATTTATCACTTTATATATATTTATATAAGTTAGCACAACCGTCAACAGACTGATGATTGGCTTTGGGATATAATTTCGAACAACTTTCACTTGGCCTAAAGTCAATCAGTACAGTATCATATACCCATCTTCTATTTATGGTCTTTAAACTCTTTGATACTGAGGGCTTCCGTAAATGGGTCGGTCAGGTTCTCCTTTCCATCAATCTTCTGAAGATCGATGTCACCTCGATCCACAATCTCTTAGATAAGATGATAGCGATGCAGAATATGTTTCGTCCGCTGATGTGCCTTTGGCTCCTTTGCCTAAGTAATGACTCTAGTATTGTCACAGTAAAGTAGAACTGGACAATCAATGAAGGGTGCCACTCCAAGCTCAATGATGAACTTCCTCAGCCACACATCTTTCTTTGCAGCATCAGATGCCACAATATACTTCGCCTCGCATATTGAGTAAGCTACAGTGTGTTGCTTGAAATTTTTTCAGTAGACTGCTCCACTATTTAGGATAAAGATATATCCCGACATTCTCTTGCTATCATCATGATCTGACTAAAAATTGAAATCAGTGTATCCTACGAGTTTCAAGTCAGATTCTATATAAACTAGCTATTGGTCCTTAGTATTTCTCAAATACTTAAGGATGATTTTTGCAACCTTCCAATAGTTCTCACTCAGATCTGATTGGTATCTACTCACTACTAGTGAGTATGCCACATCAGATCTCATATATGGTATGGCATATATTATAGAACCTACTATCGAGGCATATAGAATTCTACTCATACGCTCTCTCTTAAGGGGTTGTCAGACAAGCCTTCTTCGAGAGAAAAATTTCATGACCTATCGGAAGATAGCCTTTCTTAGAATTCTCCATGCTAAACTATTTCAGTATGGTATCTATGTACATAGATTAGGAGAGCCCGAGCAGCCTCATAGATCTATCTCTATAGATCTTCATCCTTAGGATGTAGGTTGCTTCTCCCAGATCCTTCATGAAGAATTGTGACAACAGTCACACTTTTATTCTTATAATGCAGGGATATCATTTTCGATTAAAAAAATATCATCCACATACAAAATAAGAAATACAATCACTGAATCATTTGCCCACTTATACATGCAGAGTTCCTCTCCATTCTTAACGAAGCTATACTTTCTGGTCACCTTATCAAAATATATGTTTAAATACTGAGATGCTTGCTTCAATCTATAAATGGATCTCTGAAGCTTGCACATCTTGGACTCATCTGTAGATATGAATCCTTCAGGTTGTATCATATATACCTCTTCATTTAGCTCTCCATTTAGAAAAGCTGTCTTTACATCCATTTGCCAGATTTCATAGTCCAGATATGCTACTATCACAAGCATGACCCGAATAGATTTGAGTATTGCCACAGGAGAAAATATCTCATCATAGTCAATACCATAATACTGACGATACCTCTTGGCAACTAGACGGACTTTATTGGTCTCCACTTTCTCGTCTGCTCCCTTTCCTTCAAAAACCCACTTACACCTATGGATTTTACCCCTTCAGGTGGATCAACTAATATCCATACATTGTTGATCTTTATGGAGTCTATTTTGAATTTCATGGTTTCAAGCCATTTCTCAGAGTCGGACCTCTGCATCGCATCCATGTAGGTGACTGGATCCTCGCTGTTCTCATCGAGCTCAATAGGATCCTCATCCGAGATCAAGAAATTGAAGTATCTGTCTAACTGATGTGGTACTCTATCAAATCATCTTAAAGGTGATTTTATATTGGGCTTCAGATTTGATCTAATCAAATCGAATTCAGATTCCATCACTGGTGTCGGTTCTTCTAGTTGGGATGCATAGGCAATTTCATGCATGTATTTTAAAATTTTTCGAATAAATTACAGCGAAAGATAATTAGATTAATCAAATTAATCTAATATGTATATAATCTAATTATCCAAATCAACCTACTCTAGAATCCATGACATGTTATGTTGCATATAAAATCTGAAAAATACTGAAGATAAAATCAGCATGTATGCATGTGAGCAGTAGATCACATTTACTTCTAATCTGAGTTCAGAACTCGATATCTGAGTGTGGTTGACAATTGGCACTATTGAAAAGATGGTAGAGAAGGATCTTGCTGGTTGCTCGTAGCTCGCATGAAGACCTTCTTCTTGGTTGATCTGAATTCTTTCTTCAAATCTCTAGAATCTTTCAAAGATT
>KE506093.1:157606-167692 GCA_000441515.1 Elaeis oleifera
CCTGTAGGAATTCGGATCGACTCTTCCTGCATTTAAGGTCAGTGGAGGACTTCACCACAACAGGCTGACAATTCCCACATTTAAGGTCAGTGGGACGGCATATTCTGGAAACAGGCATTAAATGTGGACTACTCCTCAACCCTCCACCGCCCAACAATAGGCATGTGAGATTAGAGGAGATCTTCTTCCTCTTGGGTGAGTGAAAATCTAGATCTGATCTAGAATTTTAGGTGAAGGAAAATAAAGAGAGAAGAGAGTTTTCTTTTCCTTCCATCACCAGATCCTCCTTATCGATCTTCACATTTCGGAGGAGTCCGTGAGATTAGAAGAAGGATGTAAATCAGTCATTAGAAGATCGTTATGCGAGCTAGCACTCCTAGGATAATCGATCAGCATAGAACTTCGAGTGGACCAACCGTAGAGGTTAGACACCTTATGCGGCTGCGAGCAACCAACGAGACCTCAAGTCTTCATGACACAGACATGGTAATCTGCTACCCGCACTACGGTATTGAGTTCTAAACTCGATATTAATATAGATATGATCTATACAGTAGATATGATCTATGGATGTATGTTTGATATGATCTTACATGTATGCAGATTTAGTTTCAAATCTTATGAATGCATTATATCATGTTATAGATCCTAGGGTAGAATTTCATATTTGATTTAGAAGCATGTTTATTAGATTAAAGTGTTTAATCTAAACCTATTCTCCATAAAATTTTGAAATTATATGCTTGAAGCCCTACTAGTTTTCCATCATGAAGAGGAAGAAGGGAAGACGGGGCATGGAGAATAAGTTATGGCAAGGAAGGAACACTCACATGGAATAACACCTTCATGCCTTCACACCCCTAAATAATTTTTGTGACACAAAAAATGACTCCCCAATGCCAAAACATGATAAGGATTAATCCCAATCTGATTCTAAATCAAATTTAAATTTGATTAAAATCAATCCTTATCAAGAAAGAGACCCAAAGAGAAAGGGGAGGTGCCAACTTGCACCTCCTCATCCTTTCATACGCACAAAGAGGAGGGCAGCATTTTTAGCACCCCACCCTCCTCTTAGTTGGCCAAGAGAGAAAATCCCAGGGGCTTAGGCACCCTTTTTTGATTTGATTTCAAATTGGGTTCAAATCAAATTTAATTCGAATCTGATTCGAATCAAATTCGAAAAGGCTGTCAATCCTAAACTAATTAGGATTGAAATCTAAGTCCAACTTGGATAATTAAACCTAATTAGCCTAAATTAAGTAAAGTTTAATTAAATTAAATTTAACTTAAATTAATTTAGACTTGATCCATAATTTAATTAGGCCAAATTGCATTGCAACACTTACAATTAGGTCCCTTATGCTAATAATTGGCAGTTACTAAATTTGTAACTTTTATAAATTGATCCAAATCATCAATCTAATTGATAATTTGATCATGATCCAAGCTGTTGATCAGGTCAAGCTTCTTTTATCTGTGATCCCTCAGATTTTATTCTATCTGGTAGTGAGATATACCATGATCCCCATCATAGAATCATCGAAACTCTTTTGTTGGTTGGAACAATTCCAACTCAACCCAACTAGAATTATTGATCTAAAATAATCTTAGTAAGTTTTCACAATCCACTAGTGATATCTAGCAGCATGTAGTAGCAATCTAGCAGAACAAAAAAAATTGAACCCCTAGGTGTAGTTACCGTGTGATCAAGTTCTTCTATCAAGAATCCTGACAGGATGCAGGTTATGAAACTTCATTAAATCTTAAGCATTTGTCATATGCCAGACTTAATCAGCTTGAGTCTAATCATGAATCTCATCAAAATTCTTTCCATTATCATATTGCTGTGGTCACAGACTTAAGGACTTAGCCTCTTAGATCGCATAGGACTACTCCTCAACTACTAAGGTCGATAGATCCCCTATAAGTGTACATCCTATTCCTATAGTGAACCTACTGTAGCCAACGAACACCACAAGATCTCGAATGGCTAGAGACCATATTTATGTATTGTCAAACTACAATAATCTCACTATGAGTAGCCGAGGCACCGCTGGTTAAAGAACTACTCACACAACTATAGCATCGAGATAATCACTAATGAGTGAGTAGGCATTCATGTGACTTCATTTTTAGTTATGCTCAGTACCATTGTTCTCTAACAACCACTTGCACTCTCTCTCCAATATCCCTATACTATAGACTCGAGACTTGTCTATCCTGAAAGAGAAGCAATTTATGCACTGAACTTGATGGATCAATCACCATCCCCATGATGATTCAATGATTAGGAGTATTTCAGGAGTTAACCTATACTGACACATGTCTCAAAGTGTCAACTCTTGAGAATATATGTCATTATCCATTAACTCTTTGGATAATTCATAGATACATTACACATGAATGGATAAAAAATATCTATTTATTAATTTCAATAAATCAAGTACAAAATATGTTCTAGAATAATACAATATGTCAGTCAACAATTGATTTTCAGGTCATACATCCAGAAATCTCCCACTTGACCTAAAGTCAATTGGCCATATATCTAAGATCCATCTTCTCAAGGTGGACTTCAGACTTCTGCTGGCTCAACTGCTTCGTCAATGGGTTTGTCATGTTGTCTGCAGAGTTTACTCTTCGTACTTCGACATATTCTTTCAAGATGGTCGCATATAATGTGAAATCGCTGCTCGATGTGCTTAAACTTCTGATGATATCTGGGCTCTTTAGCAAGGGCTGTGACACCATTGTTGCCACAATATAGGATGATGGCATCTGATGGCATCACTCCAAGCTCTATAATAAACTTTTGTACTAGAAGGCTTGCTTTGTAGCTTCCGAGATGGTGATATACTCAACTTTCATGGTAGAATCTGCAAGGATGGATTGCTTGAAACTCTTCCAACTTGTAGAACTACCATTACAAAGAAACATACAACCTAATGTAGACCTTCTATCAACAGGAACAGACATAAAGTCTGAATCAGCATATCCCTCAACCCACAACTTAGGACTTCCTCCAATGATCAAGAATAAATCCTTAATCCTTCTCAAGTACTTAAAGATATTCTCATAGCAGTTCAATGCTCTTCATCTGGATTGGACTGATACCTACTCGTGACACTTATAATAAGAGCTATATCAGGTCATGTATACAATATGGCATTGAAGCTCCCTATTGTCGAAGCATAAGAGATCTTGCTCATCCACTAAATCTCCATAAGTGTGTTAGGACATATTTTCTTAGAGAGACTAATGCCATGTCTAAAGGGTAGTAGTCTCCTCTTAGAGTTCTCCATATTGAATCTCTTCAGTTCTTTCTTTATGTACATCTTCTATTAAAGGTCAAGCATCTTATTTGGTCTATCTCTATAGACCTTAATTCTAAAATATAAGGTTCTTCCCTTGGTCTTTCATGAAAATTCTTTAGACAACCAACTCTTGACTGAGGTCAGTATGAGAATATCATTCCCAATAAGAAAGATGTCATCCATGTACAATACAAGGAATGTGATAGCCCTCCCACTGATTTTTTATAAATACAAGGCTCCTCCTCTTTCTTGATGAAATCAAATGATTTGATTACATCATTAAAATAAGTGTTCCAACTTCGAGAAGCTTACTTCAATCCATAAATAGATCTATACAGCTTACAGACTTTATGATCTCCATCACTGAAAGTGAAACCCAAGGACTGTTCCATATAGATATCTTCCTCAAGATATCTATTTAGAAATGCCATTTTCATATCCATCTATCAAATTTCATAATCACGATAAGCTACAATGGCAAGCAATGTGCGGATAGATTTCAGCATGACTATAAGTGAAAAGGTATTCTGATAGTCAATGCTTTCGTATTGACTATAATTCTTCACTACTAGCTTAGCTTTATAGGTCTCTACCTTACCATCTGCACCTATCTTCCTTTTGTAGATCCAGTTACACCCAATAGGTATAATATCCTTTGATGAATCCACTAAGGTCCAGACCTAGTTTTAATGCATTGAATCAATTTCTGACTTCATAGCATTCAACCATTTCTCAAAGTCAATGTCTGACATCACCTCGTCATAGGTCTTAGGATCAACTACTTGATTCCTATCTCCCATGAGGAATACTACCTCTACATCCTTTATAAGCATACCCAAGTACCTTTTAGGAGGATGGAAGACTCTATCAGATCTACGAGATGGTGGAACCACTACATCTACTGGTTTAATAGGTTCAACCTGATCTACAACTCGCCGCTCTTCAGAGACTTTCTCTTCAAACTCAATTAGCCTCCCACTACCTCCATCCTACAAAATTATTTTTCAAGAACGTGGTATGCCAGCTCACAATTACATTATGATCCTCTGAGAAGTAAAAGTAGTATCCTATTGATTCTTTAGGATACCCTATAAAACAAGCTTTCATAACTTGTCTACCATTAGTCTTTTAACATAAGCTGAATATCTCCAAATCTTAAGATAGTCAAGATTTGATTTCTTACCATGCCATATCTCATATGATATGGTAGGAATGGATTTAGAGGGAACCTTATTTAGAATATAATAAAGTTTATAGAGAATATTCCAAAGAAATATAGATAGGTCAATGAAGCTCATCATAGACCGAACCATATCCAATGGAATCCTATTTCTCCTTTTCAATATCCTGTTGAGTTGAGGCTTATCAGGAGGAGTCTATTGTGAGACTATGCCATTATCCTTTAGATATCCCAAAATTTTTACTAAGATATTCTTCTCCTTGATCTAATCAAAAATCTTAAGGAGTTTTTTGAATTTTTTTTACTTCATGTCTAAATTCTTTGAACTTTTTAAAAGCTTCAGACTTATGTCTTATAAGACATACATACCCATATCATGAATAATCATCGATAAAAGTGATGAAGTATTGATAACCACCCCTGATCTGTATATCAAATAGCCCACATAGATCAGTGCATACTAGGACAAGTAATTTAGTGGCCCTTTCACCATATCCTACAAAGCATAACTTAGATATTTTTTCTGGAAGGCAGGATTCACAAACGGGGTATGACTCATAACTCAGTGAGTCAAAGATCCCATCCTTTTTCAATTTATTAATCCTATCCTCTCCAATGTGACCAAGTCTAAGGTGCCATAAATACTTGTGGTTCAGATCATCTTTAAGATTTTTATATCCTACAGCTTTCACTAATTGCTCGTTAATATTCACAGATGCATCAGCATGCAAATGATAAAGATTGTCAATTAAAAGAGCTCTTGCAACTAATTTATTTCTCAAATAAATAGAACAAAAGTTTTTGTTGAAATTGAATTCAAATCCATCTTGTGCTAGTATAGACACAGAAATTAAATTTTTGCTAGCTATAGATATATAATAACAATCTTTAAGACTCAATCTAAACCCTAATAGTAATCATAGAGGGTATGTTTCAATGGCAATTATAGCAATCTTTGCTTTATTACGGATGCGTAGGACTATTTCTCCTTCCCTCAGCCCTCTACTTTCTATCAGATCTTGTATAGAAGTACATATGTGAGCACTCGAGCCATAGTCTAATTGAAGGAAAAATCATCCAATCTGATCGGATCGTCAGAGTGCATCTAAAATTTTTTATTCCAATGGTAACATAACATACCCAATATGCAGCGGAATAGGGATCAAAATCCTCAGAGGTTGCTTGAATCTGATGTCTCATGAGGTTTGAACGCATAGACCCTCTACTTTGCGCACATGCCAGGCTTCGTAGGGAAGAGGAATGAAGTCCTACGCCTTAATCTTTAGAAAAGGAGGGGAGGGAAGAGATCATATCTCACAACCTTGGAGGAGTTCTTCACGCCACAAAAGGGTGCCCAAGAACTCTCCATGCCAATAGATGGACGTCAAAAATGAACACCTTAATTTTTAGCACCCTCCTCGCTTGTTTGTCATACAAACATCTCTTTAACTACTGGTGGTTCCTCTCGTTATGTCGCACATACCAAGATACACATAATCACTGGTTGTTAGGTCCCTTCTTTGTTACATGAGGCACCATAATCTGATCCAAAGTCCTAACTAATTTAGGACAACAATTCTTATCTAGCTAGGAGACGCCAACCACCATAAAAAGAAAAGAAGGGCTACCCTATCTACATGAACTCCCTTCATGCACATACATGGGTGACAATATATGGCACCTCACTTCTTTCTTAGTCGGCTCCTATGAGAGAGAATCCTTGGGAACTTGGACTCTTTGGATCTAATCTAATCTGGGTCCAAATCGAGTCCAATTCAAATCTGATTCGATCCAGATTTGAACCAAACTCGTAGAGGCTGTTAATCTCAATCTAATTAAGATTTTGATTCAAATCTAACTTAATTTTAACTCAATCAAGTTTTAGTTAAATCAAATCTAATTTAAATTAATTAAAATATAAATTCAATCTCTCATAAACTTCTTGGATCATTGATCATATCATCATCATCTCTGAAATTAAACCTGAACCTCATGTCCAATGCGAGCTAGACATAGTCAACTATTTAATCCCGTATGATCTTTAACTTAATTCTCAATTAAGCTAATCTATTCATTCAATCAAGTTACGTACTTTCAAATTGAACATATAGATATTAGGTCAATTCTTCCTACTTTGCCTAACTTTTATGCATGACTCCATAAGTTCGAACACTAAACCGATAGCATAGAAATTATTTTTGTACTAATCAAAGTTATCATCTAGCAATGGTTTCCAACATCCGATAGGTTGAATATTTGTAAGGCAACATTCAAGAATCAAGAAATATGGTTATCGCATAATTTATCTCTTTGATCCTGAATGCTCAAGATGACCTAGGATTTAACCATCAATCCTGGATTAGTCATGCACATTATATTTTAATCTTTTTAAATCCTGTGATATATCACATGGATTGTCTCGATCGAGGTCTTACTCAATTGAAATATAGTGATGCATCAACTTCTAAAATATGGAGGGATCAATTCCATCTTGATACATACACCGACCACTACAAGTACTTGACTGTGCCCAGAAATCTTCCATCATTGAATTAAAATTCAGATAGTCCGACACCAAAATATAGTGAGTTGCTTGCAAGTCACCATGGTGATCTTAGGTCGGAGGGATACTTATGTCCATATTCTTCACGAGCAGCCCTTGAAAGCAGAATACTCCATAGATGAGTTACTTATTTAGTGATGATATACTTCTATATCTCACCTGTATGCCATATCAATGTCTCCATACTCCTTGGTTAAGAGGACAACCAACCTATATGGCACACAATGATCTACACTTGATAAATGTCATCATCCTTTAATGAGTATCATTTGGTCGTGAATATATTTAAAACTATTCAATAAATCTTCTTTTATCAATTGTCATATAGTTCTAAAGACTTCATCACAACATTAGAGTTCAATCAAGGAAGATGTAACCTTATGATGAGTAATACCAAATAACTTTAATTAATTTATAATTCATATACAAATTATAAAGAGCACAATCATCTAAATGATTGACTTTAGGATATATTTTCTAACAACTCCACTTAGACTAAAGCCAATCGATATAGTATCTAATACTCATCTTCTATTTAAGTTCGTCGAACTCTTTAATTTCAAAGATTTTAATAAATGGGTTGGCCAAGTTCTCATTTCCATCAATCTTCTGAAGATCAATGTCATCTCTATCCACAACCTCTGGTGGGATGACTGTTCATTAGCCTGAGCTATGGCTCCAGTGCTGTCACAATACAAGGACTAGATCATCGACGAAGGGTGCCACTCCAAGCTCATTAATGAACTTTCACAACCAAACTATTTTTTTGTAGCATTAAATGCTGT
This sequence comes from Elaeis oleifera, assembly GCA_000441515.1. NCBI lineage: Eukaryota > Viridiplantae > Streptophyta > Magnoliopsida > Arecales > Arecaceae > Elaeis > Elaeis oleifera. The sequence continues at coordinate 165,452 of KE506093.1, forward strand.
AATGTACTCTACCTCACAAGTAGAGTCGACTACAGTGAACTGGCTGGAACTTTTTCAGTATATCGCTCCTTCATTTAGGGTAAACACATGATCCAATACACTTTTGCCATCATCATAATTTGACTGAAATTGGAATCAATATATCCCATAAGTTTCAAGTCAGTGTCTTTATAGATTAGCCATTGATCCTTTTAGTATTTCTCAAATACTTAAGGATGGTTCTTACAACCTACTAATGATTATTATCTGAATCAGACTAGCACCTACTCACTACCCCTAGTGAGTATACCACATCCAACCTCATACATGTCATGGCATACATGATAAATTCTATTATCAAAGCATATGAGATTCTACTTATATGCTCTCTCTCTCTCTCTCGTAGAGTTGTCGGACAATCCTTTTTAGAGAGATTAGTTTATGGTCTATCGAAAGATAGCCTTTCATGAAATTCTCCATGCTGAACCATTTCAGCATGGTATCTATGTACGTAGATCCAAGTAGTCTCTTAGATATATCTTTATAGAACTTCATCCCTAAGATTTAGGATGCTTCTTCTAAATCATTATAAAGACAGCCAAAGCTTTACACTTTATAAAGCAGGAATGTCATTTTTTGTCAAGAGTATGTCATCCACATATAATATAGGAAAATGACTTCAAAATATTAGCTCATTTATAAATGTATAGCTCTTCTTTATTCTTAATGAAGCCATTGTTCTAATCTTATCAAAATGCATGTTCCAACTCTAAGAGCATTGCCACAGGAGAAACATCTTGTCATAGTCAATACCATAATGCTGACAATATCCTTTGGCAACCAAACGGGCTTTATAGGTCTCCACCTTTCCACCTGTGCCCTTTTTTCTTTTGAAAATCTATTTATACTCTATGAATTTTATCCCTTCGAATGGATCAACTAGTGTCCATACACCAATGATCTCCATGGATTCCATCTCGAATTTCATGGCTTCAAGCCATTTCTCTAAGTCAGGTTTCTGTATGGCATCCATGTAGGTGATCGGATCTTTGTCATTCTCATCTAGTTTAACAGGATCACCATCCCGATCAAAAATCATAGTATCTATCTCACTAACGTGGTACTCTATCGGATCTCCTTAAAGGTGCCTCAACAATGGGCTCTGGATTTGATCTAATCAAATCTGATTTTATATTTTTACTTGTCTGTGTCGATTTTTTACCTGTCAAACTACCTCAAGTTCAACCTTAATGGCATTAGTTTCTTCCATAAGAAATTTTTTCTAAAAAATACCCTACTACTAACGAACACCTTTTGTTCTTCAGCATGGTAGAAGTAGTATGCCCTAGACTCCTTAGGGTACCCTACAATTAAGCACTTATCAGACCAGGATCTAAGCTTATTGATCTGAAATATTTTATATAAACCGAACAATCTCAAATCTTAAGATAAGAGAGTATCGATCTACGCCCAGTCCATATCTTATATGGAGTTTTTGTAACCGATTTACTCAGAACGTTGTTCATGAAGGAAGCATGATGGGTGATATGCATGTATTTCAAAATTTACAGCAGAATATATATAGATTAACAATTTAATCTATAATGCATGTATAGATCAAATCTAAATCACCATACAGGATCTATGACATGAACTAATATGCATGTATGTACATCTGAAATCTAAAATCAGCAAGTACAAGATATATCTAATCTATATTTAGATGATATCTAAATATTAATTGAATACAAAACTTCATATCTGAGCATGGATAGTAGATCACCGTACTTGAATCGATGATAGATATTTTTTCATGATGCTTGGCAGCCGTACATGCATCCAGCCTCTATGGGTATCCATATGAAGTCCTCATGCTGATCGATCTTCTTGGGAGTGCTAGCTCATGCAGACACCATCCATTGACTGATTTGAGAGGAACATGATGAAAATGAAGAATAAGGAGACTCTCTTCATTTCTTCCTAGATCAATGCATGTAATCTCTATAATAGAGATCAAGAGAAGAACCCTTTCTTCTCAATTTCTCATGCATAAGAGAGAACCTTTCTCTCTTCCTTTCACATCCTTAAGAAGAACTTTTCTTCTCTAATTTACTATGATAAAAATTAGATCTAATCTAATTTCTCATGTTGAAAATCATATAAAATTTTGAGATCTAGAAAATATAAAAGAGGGATCCAAGAGAAGAACTGTTCTTCTCTCTTCTTCTCCCTTTTCTTCTTGATCTAGAACTCTAGAGATTC
>KE506093.1:198154-212345 GCA_000441515.1 Elaeis oleifera
GTTTAATCTACTATTTTTGCGGTAAAAATTTTAAAAATATACATACTTTGAACTGTCTGTTTTCCAACAATGATATCAGAGCTTTGGTTTCTTATGACATGAATTTTTTATATAAATCTGATATTAATCTAATTTTAATTATTTAAATTAGATCTAAATAATTAATTTAAAATCTGAGTAGTGTAGTAATCTGATTGGATAGATCCTCATAGCCATCCGATCATAGAAAAAATCAAAATTTTACAGTCCTATTTACCCATTCGATGGAATCTCCTATGGCATGTAGGGATGCTGTACAGTCTTTTTCATGATGATAAATAATAAAAAAAATTTAAACTTATTTTAGATCTAAAATAATATATCTTAGATCTGACATTAGGATTTTAATCATTGGATGATTGTTCGTGAAAATATTTTACAAAATTGAAAATTATTTTCAAACACCGAACCCCAATCCATGTCAGCCTAAAATTTAATTAAAAATTAAGTGATCTAGATTTCAGAATCAAAGATCTAAGGCATGAATTTTATAATTCATGGGTTAATGGGTTAGCTCGAGTCAAATCCATTAAACTAGATTAGACCTAGGGTTAGAAATCATTGATAATGGATTATATTGGTAGTTGATCAAATCTAATTAAGAGTTAATTCTGATTGGGTCAATTTTTTTCTTGATCAATTTTCAATAGTTATAGTTGGTCTAGTCCATATCTTTGATTAGACCAAGATAGACCTTAATCGTAGCTCCATGGTCGAACCCAAATCTATAAGTCAATCAAATTGAAACTGATTAACCAGTTGGTATCTAAGATAAATTTGGCAGTCTTGATCAATGGTCACTAATTGGGAGATACTCGCATAGATTGAGTTTATGATGAGTTAATGGCATATCCTTTCTACCGATCTCACTTACCTAACCAGCATGGTCAATCATATTTTGATTAGATCACTTAATGATTGGGCTTGACCCATGCTAACTAGAAAATCAGTTTGACTGATTTAGGTGCCCCTCGTCCAAATTATTTTGAGTCCTCTTCATGATTTGATGAAATTAGTGGAAGGATTTATGACTCACTAGGTGGACCAAATTAAACCTAATCTCTTTTAATCTGATTTGGTAAAGTCAGTGGGAGGATTAAGAATAACTGATTAAATCTTTTTTCATCTATCAACTTAATTAATTAAATTCTCTAAAATTATTACGTCCCTAAAAATAAATTAGTTATGGAGATAACTAGATCATAGCCTCTCATTAAGTTGGGTGATAATGGGTCCAATAGTTGGATGATCATTGAACGGTCCAAAGATCTAGTGCTTATCTGCTATTGGAATTATCATTCATAATATGATGACTCAATCGAGTCTCTCTTATGGGTGATCAAGATGACTGACCAAAGTCAGGCTAGATCGTTTGTGGTTTGATTTTTGAGTATGATCATATTAATGATGGACCTAACCAGACCTTTCAGTGGAGGCCAAAGCCTACTATTAGGATCCTGAGAAAAAATTAATTACTAAAAATTATTTGTTAAAATAATTGGTTAAGAACCTACCCATAGATGTACATGGATGACTCGGTCAAAGTTGGGCTCATGTGCACCTGTGTGGATTCTAGTACCCACTAAGGAATTAGGATAATTCTTGAAATTAGAGGTAAAGGCTACCAATTTATTTAAAATAGTCGGAGAACCTTTAGACTAAAGTCCATATCTTTAGACTTAATCGATTTATATACTAATTAGGTTTTGATTTTTTTTTGCAGTTATGGCCACCAACTTATCACTCTAATTACTATTAGACAGTGATAAATTGAGAGGATCCAATTTCGATAGTTGGTATTGAAGATAGTCCTGAAGCACGAGTGGATCTTGTACATGCTGATGGATCTGACACCTGAGGAGCCCACTCCCAATGCTCGTGGTACGATTCGAGATACTTGAAGTGGCTAAACCACCACACCATGGTATGTTGTATTATGCGAGCGATTATGAATGACGATGTTGAGCGATTCGAGGAAGCTCAGTTATAAGAAATGCTCAAAATGTTGAATGATTCTTTGACACTCCCGACGATGTTAAGCAGCATAAGACTAGTTGTGCCATTTTTAATGTCAGGATGAAGGAGGGGTGTCGATAATCGATCATGTATTGTACATAATCGAATAGATCGAGCACCTCAACAAGCTCGACTTTCTTTTGCATGAATAACTTCAGAAAGATGCGATTCTGAATTTTCTACCAAAGTCTTACTTACTGTTTCTCAATCATTATTGAATGACGAAGCCTGTAGTAAACTACCACGATGTATTGGAGTTGCTACAGACTTATGAGAAAGATCACCAGCTCCACAAAAGATGGTGAATGTAGTGGGAGCATCTTCTTCAGACGGATGTCGTCCCTTTAAGAAAGGAAAGAAGAAGAAGAAAATAAGATGCCAAGTGCTGGGGGTCAGGCCGTGAAGTCCAAATCTAAGTCCGATCAGAGTTAGGTGGAGTGCTTCTACTATAGAAAGTAGGGTCATTGGAAGAGGAACTGTCCTCAATACATTGTTTCTCTTGATCTGAACAGGCCTACGAAGAAGAAGCAACCGATTGCTAAGCAAGATAATTATATGATAACTCCTTGCAACTTCTCAATTTGTGATATAATGACTTGGGTATTAGATACTTCTAGTCCTATTAATATTTGCAATTTGTTGCAGGGACTTCAGATCAGTAAGAGATTTGAAGACGGTGAGAGATTCTTGAACGTTGGAGATGGAAGATCAGTTCCAATTCTAGCTTTAAGAATTATCAAACTTGTATTAATTTCATATCATTATTCTTAGTGATTGTCATTATTGTCCTAGTTTCTTAGTGAATGTAATTTTGTAGGCCTTTTGGTCAAAAAAAATTATGAAATTTTTATAAAAAAAAATTATGATATCATTTTGAATGGTGTTACTATAATGCAGGGGTAATTGAACAATAGAATTTATGTTGTATCATGGCGTAGTGTAATGTACACATCAAGAAAATGCCCTGGGATAGATAATGTCTCGGATGGCTATCTTTGGCATTGTAGACTAGGTCATATTAACAAGAACAAGATGAACAGGTTAATTCAAGAGAAAATTCTTAAGGATAATATTGTGAATCATTGCCGACTTGTGAATCATGTCTACTAAGAAAGATGACCAAACCATCTTTTACTGAAAATGATGAACAAGCCAATGATGTTCTAGGTCTCGTTCATACTGATGTATGTGGATCGATGAGCACAGCTGCAAAAGGAGGACATCAATACTTCATTACATTCATAGATGACTTATCGAGGTATGGTACGTCTACTTGATGAAGAACAAGTCAGAATCATTTGAAATGTTCAAACGATTCCGTAGTGAAGTAGAGAAACAAACTGAAAAGAACATCAAAACTCTTCGATCTGATGGAGGTGAATATCTTTTCGATGAATTTCTGACATATCTAGAAGAGAATAGGATTCTCTCGTAATGGACTCCTCCTGGAATGCCATAGCATAATAGCACCTTAGAAAGGAGGAATCAAATCTTGTTGGACATGATTCGATTCATGATGGGGATATGCACTCGAGTCGGTTTGCTATGTACTTAATAAGGTTCTAAGTAAGTCTGCGAGTAAATACCATATGAGATATGGACTGGGCATAAACAAGTACTCTCACATCTTAGAATTTGGGAGTATCCGACTTATGTCAGATGTTTAAAAGTAGATAAGCTAGGACCTAGGTCTGACAAGTGTATCTTCATAGGATATTCTAAAGAACCAAGGGATATTACTTCTACCTTGCTTATGAACAAAAATATTTGTAAGCAATAAAGTATAATTTTAGAAAAAGAATTCTTTAGTGAAGGAATTAGTGCTTCTAAAATTGAGCTTGATAAAATTCGATGAGTAGAAGGACCGACACAATCTAGTGAACTCACAGAATCTGATTTGACTGAGTCAAATCCAGAATCTATTAATGATGCACCATTAAGGAGATCCGATAGAGTATCGCATTCACCAGACAGATACTATAATTTCTTGATCTGAGATGACGATCCTGTTAAACTCAATGAGAACAATGAGGATCCGATCTTCTACATGGATGCAATGTAGAGGTCTGACTCCGATAAGAGGCTAGAAGCCATGAAATCTAAAATGGAATCTATAAAGGTCAACGATGTGTAGACATTAGTTGACCCACCTGAAGGGATAAAATCTATAGGGTGTAAGTGGATCTTCAAGAGAAAGAGAGGCGCAAACAGCAAGGTAGAGACCTATAAAACCTATTTGGTTGTTAAGGGGTATCATCAACGTTATGGTATTGACTATGACGAGACGTTCTTCCCTGTGGCAATGCTAAAATCCATTCGGATCATGCTTGTAATAGCTGCACATTTAGACTATGAAATCTAGCAAATGGATGTGAAAATAACTTTCCTCAATGGTGAGCTAGAAGAATTGTATATGATATAACCTGAAGATTTTACATCTACAGACGAGCCTAAGGTAAGCAAGCTTTAGAAATCTATTTGTGAATTGAAGTAAACAAGTAGGAGTTGGAACTTGCATTTTGATAAAGTGATCAGAATGTATGGCTTCGTTAGGAACAGAGAAAAACCCTACATATACAAATAGGTTAACAATTCTGTGATGATATTTTTATTCTGCATGTGGATGATATTCTCTTAATCGAGAATGATATTCCTATATTACAAGGAATAAAGGTTTGGCTATCATCTCAATTGTCTTTGAAGGACTTGGGAGAAGCATCCTACATTTTTGGAATGAAGATCTATAAAGATAGATCAAAGAAGATACTTAGATTATCCTAATCCACATACATCAATACCGTGCTGAAATGGTTCAGTATGAAAAATTTCAAAAAGGACTATCTCCCGATAGGCCAAAAAATTACTCTCTCAAAGAGGAATTATCCGACAACTCCTCAAGAAAGGGAGCATGTGAGCAGGTATAGGGTTATGATGGTACAGCAAAAGTATAGATTTTAAAATTAATTATAAAATTCTAAATATTAAATCATTAACCAGGATCTCCTTGATGATTAACAATCATATGAAATATTTTCATAACATATAAGAAGGTATAGAAAAATATCTATAGCGTGATATCTTAAACTCTGACAGAACCTCCATCAGGTGCCCACATGTTCGCCCTCCAATATTGATCCACACAAGACCTTGATCAAGACACTGACTTCTTAAAATGATTCCTCCCTCTGAATTCTTTCTTCAAGAACTTCTTTGGATAGCAGAACCTCAGGGCTTCCTTCCTCTTTCCCTAGCCTTCCTATCTCTACCTTTCTTTCTCCTTGCCTTTCCTAATTTTCTTCTTAGACCTTTGTTCTAAATCGGACTTGTCCTTACTATTTTAGGACTTGTCCTAACAAGAGAAGGAAGAGAACTATTTAGACAACCTAGGAGACTTGTAAGAAAGAAGAGATAAAATTTTTCTCGATGGATCAGAATATCCGACGCAGCACTCTATTTATACTTAGCGATCGGATGCCATCAGAAACAACTCATGCCTTCTCCATGCGACAACTCGTGCCCAACCAAAATTTCTCACACCTCCAACCAAATTCATTGCCCATCAGCAAGATTTCTGACATGTGGCAAACATCGAAAAAAAGTCCAAGAGATGCTTCATGCAGAAAGACTCTTCGGAAAAAATTTTTCCAATATTTTTTTGAGACATCGTGAGGCTTCTCTTGGGCGGCACAATTCTCCACCTTAGATTAGCGCACCTTGGCCATCCAAGAGCCCATAGGGGAGGTGCTAAGTTGCTTTCGATGTGGAGAAAAATCAGATAAAAGTGGCATGTAACAAAATAAGAGACCATAACTATATGGACTCTTATACATATGGCGCATGAGTTGTAGGCGGCTAGGGTTTCCTCATTTATCCAAACTTCCTAATAAAAATAAGTGATTAAGAGGTAGAAGGACTCTTCTACACCTATTAATAATCTGAAGACTACCTCATAGAAAATTTTCATCAAAAATAAATGGATAAAGATGGAATGTGGCATCCCATCCCATGGGGCGCCAAAAATTGTTTGCGCACAAAACAACGCTGCGTGCCAGAGAGAGAATCTCTGGCTCATAGGATTCCAGGAAGGTGGTGCCAATACTTAGCTCACGAGTCAACCCAAATGAGGACTAAATCTGATTTGACCTTAATTAGATTTAATTAGCCTAATCTGGAACTAATTTCATATCCGATTCGAAACAAGGAGCTAGGATTTGCAACATATGCTAGCATGTTCATCTTGCAAACATGATCTAATTCAATTAGACCTCAATCAATTTTTTTGTGTGTGATCCATTGGGTTCCATATCTAGCCAGCAGTGGGTTCAAGTGCAAGTTGACCTGATTTGATTAGAATCCAATCTAACCGATTTAGATCCAATCGAGCTAATCCAATTTCAGCAATTAGAATCCTTTCTAATTGATAATTGAATTAAACTCTTTAATTCAATCAAATATATAAATAAGATTGATGTTTAGCAATGTATCATATCTATTTAGAAGATATAAAATTTTGATAAAAATATCAAAAATATGCTTCAATGGTAAGTTACCGTGTAATTTGATCCTGCGATCAACCTGCATCCCAAATATGACTCTAAATATGGAATCATATCAAACCCAATAATATATTCATATTTCTCTTAATCTTATAATGATGACTCAATTAATAAATATTAAATTTTTTTCTAATTTTTTTCTTCTTTGATTAAAGACTCCCTGAAACATCAGTCAATTAGAGCAAGTAGGATACGATCTCCTCTTATCAGGAGTGATTGATTCCATATTGACCTACTCACAACCTCCATACACATTCCACCATATCCAGAACACTCCGTACATGACTAAGTCATGAATGAGTATGAATCAAAATACGGATTCATGTATGCAAGGTTCTGTGGTAGTCTCAGGACAAAGAATTACATGCACAACTCTCACTATAAAAAAATATCTTTTGATAGATAAGTTGATTCCATGAGATGTTTCTATAATCGGATCAATTTAATGAACTCATTCTCCAATGGGCACCCACATTCTTATATTAGTGTCTCACACAAATGGCTTATGAGATCAGCCACCCTCTCTATTGAGCATACATAGGAAGTACTAGTCTATCCAAAATATTGATCCCCTACTCAATGTTCTTATGACTTGAAATATTCTAAATCAAGATTTTTAGGATTTTAGGTCTCATAGGTATGATCTCATCATAATTCTAAAACTATTACCTTGATTTATGGGGTTTATCATAATTATTACAAATGTAAGCTACAGCATATGATGAAAATAAATGCCTTTTATTTATGAAGTGTCTATTACATAAGTCTGAAAGATTATAAAGAAAATCCATCAAAAGATAAATTTCGATTCACTTATAGGGCATATTTCGTTCAATCTTCCACTTGCAATAAAGCCAATTGCCCTTATATTTTATCCCGATACAATCGAGGTGGCGATCGAACTGCTGTTATGGTAGAGCCTTAGTAAATGGATCTGCTATATTATTCTTTGTATTTACTCATTCTATGACTACATCTTATCTTTCGACTATTTCATGAATGAGGTGGAAGTGCCTAGAATGTGCTTGAATTTATGATAAGACCTCGGTTCCTTAGCTTGAGCAACTGCTCCAGTATTATCACAGAACAATGGTACTGAATTCTCAATCTCAGGAATGATATTCAATTCAGTGATGAACTTCTTCATCCAGACAGCTTCCTTAACGGCTTCATTTGTAGCTATGTACTCTGCCTTAATGGTTGAGTCAGCTACAGTCTGCTACTTAAAATTTTTGAACTTATTGCTCCACCATTTAGAGTAAAGATATATCCTGAAGTGGACTTACTATCATCAAGGTCTGATTGAAAATTAGAGTCAGAACAGCCTTCTAGTTTTAGATCAGATCCTCCATATATCAGAAAATATCTTTAGTCCTTCTCAAGTACTTAAAATATTTTCACTGCTTTTCAATGATCTTCATCTAGATCAGCCTAAAATCTACTGACTATGCCTAAGGTATAGGTAATATCAGGCTTGGTACATAGCATAGCATACATAATTGATCCTACTGCTGAAGCATAGAAAATAGAACTCATTTCATTTCTCTCTTTCGATATTTAGGAGATATCTTTTTAGAGAGATGTATATCTTGACTCATGGTAAGTAACCTCTTTACTCCCATCCATGCTGAACTTTTTCAGCATCAGTTCTATGTATCTGGCTTGGGACAAACTTAATATCCTTTTAGATCTATCTCTATAGATCTTTATACCTAGTATATAGGATGCTTCACCCAAGTTTTTATAGAAACTTACTTGATAGTCATGTTTTGACTGATTAGTAATATTGAGATATCATTCTCAATGAGAAGTATGTCATCTACATATAAAATTAAGAAGATAATGGTACTCCCACTAGTCTTCTTGTACATACAAAGTTCTTCTACATTTTTGATAAAGTCAAACTTTTTCACTATAATATCAAAGCAGATATTCCAACTCCTTGAGACTTGCTTTAATTCATAAATAGATTTCTTAAGCTTGTATACCTGATTTGCTCTCCTATTTGAGATAAATCCTTCTTACTGAAACATGTAACTCTCTTCCTCAAGATGACCAGTAAGGAAGGCGGTCTTCACGTCCATTTGCCAAATTTTATAATCATGGTATGCTACTATTACAAGCATAATCCATATAGATTTGAGCATGACAACAGGTGAACAAGTTTCATCATAATCAATATCTTATTTTTTTGAAATCTTTAGCTACCAATCTGACTTTATAGGTTTCGACTTGACCATCTACTTCAATTTTTTCTTATAGACCCATTTGCATCCAATTGGGATCACACCCTCTAGTACATCAACCAAAATCCATATTTAGTTGGAGTACATTGAGTCCATTTCAAATTTCATAGCTTCTAGCCATTTATCTGAGTTCTTACTCGTAACAGCTTCTGTATAGGTCAAAGGTTCATCATTCTCAATGATGTGGGCTTCATTATTTTCAATAATGAATCCGTACCTCAAAGATATATTTCGCACTCTTTCTGACCTTTAAAGAGAAGGTATGTTTTGTGGTACCTCATCAATGAGTACTTCTGATTGAGGATCATCTTGTGCTTCTATTTGTAGGTTCTGAACTTCTCCAAGTTCAATTTTTCTTCCACTACCTCTTTCTAGGATAAACTCTTTTCCATAAAAGTGACATGTTTATTGACAAAAATCTTTTGTTCAGTAGGGTGATAAAAGAGATATCCCATAATCTCTTTAGGATAACCTACAAATAAGTATTTATCTATCCTAGCAGTTAGCTTATGTCCAAAATTTTTTTTACATAAGCGGGATAGTCCCAAATCTAAAATACTTAAGATTAGGCTTTTTACCTCTCCATATCTCATATGGAGTGCTTGACATAGATTTTGAAGATACTCTATTCAGGATATAGACAGTAGTCTCTAAGACATATCCTCAAAAAAAATAAACAAATCTGTAAGGCACATCATGGACTGCACCATATCTAATAAAGTGTGATTTCTTCTTTCAGCTACATCATTTAACTATGACATATAAGGAGGGGTCTATTCTGAGAGAATTTCTTTTTCTTTAAAATGATTTAAAAATTTATTGGATAAGTATTCTCCTCCTTGATTAAATCAAAAGATTTTAATTTTTTTTCAGTTTATTTTTGACCATACTTTAATACTCTTTAAATTTATTAAAGACTTCAGATTTATGTTTCATAAGATACACATATCCAAATCTAGATAAATCATCAGTGAACGTAATAAAATAAAAGTATCCTCTTCTAGCTTCAGTTGTCAAAGGGCCATATACATCTGTATGTATAAGTCTTAATAACTCACTTGTCCTTTCTCTATATCCACTAAATGGAGTCTTCGTCATTATACTCATAAGACAAGATTCACAAGTTCCTAATGATTCATAATCATAAGGATCAAAGAACTCTTCTTTGTATTACTTATTAATTCTTATCTTACTTATATAACCAAATCAATAATGCCAAAGTAAAGTATTATTTACATCATCTCTCTTGTACTTTTCACTTTCATTAATATAAAAAATATTATCATTAAGAGATAGAATCAGAAGACCATTATCAAAAATACCATGATAGAGAATTTTATTAGAATAAAAAATTAAGCAACTATTGCTCTTTCCATTTATTTTAAATTCTCATTGCAATAATAATGATATAAAAATAATATTTTTAATAATATTAAGTATATAATAATAGTTTCTAGATCTAAGATCTTTCAGAAGGTAACTTCAAAATATATATCCTCACAGCTTCTGTCTAGATGGACTCTCCTCTAGCACCATAGAGCTCGAAGTCACTCTACTTCAAAACTCTAATATTCTGCAGTCCCTATAATGATTTTTATATATGAGAACCACAAGCGGTATCCAATACCCAAGAGTCTAAATTGGAAGAACTTAATGACAAAATTATATGTATCTCATACATACTTTTGGTGCATGCTTGCCCCAACCTTTACAAATGCAAGGTAATTCTTGCAATTCTTTTTTCAATGTCCTATCTTATTGCAGTGAAAGCAGATACCTTGTCTGGAAGCTTTCTTCCTTTTCCTCTCCATCTTACCACCTTTAGGGTTTAATACTTTTTTTGAACCCTTCATGTCTGATTTCTTCTTAGAGATCTTACCCATAAGAAGAACTGGAGCTTTATCCTTTTTAATATGGCTCTCAGCTATTTTGAGCATGTTTAATAGCTCAGGCAAAGAGATATTTAATTGTTCATGTGATAATTCACAACAAACTTAGTGAATGATTCAGGAAGAGATTGCAGGATCAAATCTTAACTTAATTCTCCATCCATCATAAAATCTAATTGACCCAATCTAGTGATCAAGTCAATGACCTTAAGAACATGATCTTGTATGGATGACCTTCAGTCATTCTAGTATGGAATAACTGCTTAGATATCTCATACCTAGTAGTTCTACTTTGTTCTTCATATAACTCCTTAAAATTGAGGAGTATGGATTGAGTATCCATACTTTATGCTGCCTCTGTAGGCCAGTATGATATATTTGACAGTCAAACTATCATTCTTCTACATTCTATATGTGGATACCTCTTCCTCCGTGATATCATCCCCAACCTCTTATGGTTCAGAGACATCAAGAATGTAAGAGAGCTTCTCCTGAGTGAGTACTATCTTTAAATTATTAATCAGTCTACATAATTGGGACCGATCAACTTGTTGAAATCTAAAATTTTTCATAATGATAATGAAGATGCCATTTATAGAATTTAATCTACATTAAATAAAGAACATAATATAAGCAAACAACTCATGATGACACATATAATTAAACAAGATTTTTTATTTAATTATACCTTCTACTATTTTTATCAAATATCATAGCCTTCTACTATGATAAACAAGATATATAAATACATATATCTTAGTGGGGTTGAGATCCTAATTCTTCATAAAGATCTTGTGGTAACACAATAAATCCTCATGAGTTCATAGGTAGAAAACTCCTTCCAATTACATCTCATGCAATTTCTAACTTTAATCTTGGCCTCTAAAATATTAATAGCCTTGTGGCAACACAACAAGCTTTAATATTTTAGTTAAGTAAGATCTTTCATTTCAATACAGTCAAAATCGAATATTACTGTCTTTGTGGTAACACAACAAAGCAGTATATCCAAAATTACCATAAGCATCTTCTATACACCAGGATTATGTTATATCAATCTCCATGGCAAGCTTTATGGTAACGCAACAAACTTGTCATAGTTCATGATATAGCATTAATCTAGCATGAAAAAGGCCCCTAGTAGTTTTTACAACATTAAGATTTTTAATTTCAAGATCACTTAACCAAATTGGCCAGGTAAGTAGGTGGGGTTCACTCCGTTACTTTCTTTAGACACCAATAAATTGGTCAGATCAGTCAATGGAATCAATTAAAGAACCACCTTTAGCACCTTCTAAGACACCAACTGATCAATTGATCAAGAATTGGTTAACCCATAGTTGCCATTACTACTACTTAATATAATTTTATGAGGGCTTTATTTGGTCTCATGCACATTCTAATTTCATAATGCTAATGCACACTAATATGTATTAGCATTAAATAGTTTATATATGCCTGTGTGATATATGAACATTCATCATTCTAGGACAACCTTGCAGCACAACCCCATTATGCTAGAACAATTTTATTTCAGAATGATGAAATAGTGGATCAAACATACATCAATTCATAAAAGCATGATTAAAGCATAATTCATAGTATAATTAATTTTAAACTATGAATATCTGTATAGCATGTATTACATGAACATTATTTTATATATGATTGAACCAAATAAGGCTAGTTTTGATACCACTGTAAGGTTATGATGGTACCGTGAAAGCATAGATTTTAAAATTAAACTATAAAATTCTAAATATTAAATCCTTAACCAGGACCTCTCTGATGATTAACAATTATATAAATATTTCATAACATATAAGAAGGTATAGAAAAATACCTGTAGCACTATATCTTAAACTCCAACAAAACCTCCACTGGGTGCCCACATGTTCGCCCTCCAACATTGATCTACACAGGATTTTGATCAAGACACTGACTCCTAAAGATGGTTCCTCTCTCTGAATTCTTCCTTTAAGAACTTCTTTGAGCAGCAGAACCTCAGGGCTTCCTTCCTTTTTCCCTAGCCTTCCTATCTTTACCTTTCTTCCTCTTTACCTTTCCTAATTTTCTTCTTAGACCCTTATCCTAAATCGGACCTGCCCTTACTATTTTAGGACTTATCCTAACAAGAAAAGGAAGAGAACTATTCACGTAACCTAGGAGACTTGTAAGAAAAAGAGATAGAATTTTTCTCGATAGATCATAATACCCAGCGTAGCATCCTATTTATACTTAGCGATCGGATGCCATTAGAACAACTCGTGCCTTATCCACATGATAACTCACATCCAACCAGAATTTCTCATGCCTCCAATGAATTTCACATGCCCATCAGCAAGCTTTCTGACATGTGGCAAACATCATGAAAAAGTTCAAAAGATGCTTTGTGCAGAAAGACTCTTTGAAGAAAATTTTTTTGATGTTTTTTCGAGACGTCGCGAGGCTTCTCTTGGGTGGCACAATTCTCCACCTTAGATCAACGCACTTTGGCCATCCAAGGGCCTAGAAGGGAGGCACTAACTTGCTTTAGGCATGGAGAAAACATCAGATAAAAGTGGCGTGTAACAAAAATAAGAGACCATAACTATATGGACTCTTATACATATGGTGCATGAGTTGTAGGTGGCTAGGGTTTCCTCATTTATCCAAACTTCCTAATAAAAATAAGTGATTAAGAGGTAGAAGGACTCTTCTTTGCCTCTTAATAATCTGAAGACTACCTCATAGCAAATTTTCATCAAAAAATAAATGGATAAAGATGGAATGTGGTGTCCCATCCAATGGGGTGCCAAAAATTGTTTGCGCACAAAACAAACGCCGCATGCTAGAGAGAGAATCTCTAGTGCGTGGGATTGTGGGAAGGTGGCACCAATTACTTGGCTCAATCAGCCATGAGTCAATCCAAATTAGGACCAAATCTAATTTGATCTTAATTGGATTTAGTTAGCCCAATTTGGAATCAATTTCGAATCTGATTCGAAACAAGGAGCTAGGATTTGTAACATGTGCTAGCATGTTCATCTTGCAAACATGATCTAATTCAATTTGATTCTTGATTAATTTTTTTGTATGTGATCCATTGGGTTTCACATCTAGCCAACATTGGGTTCGGGTGCAAGTTGATCTGATTTGATTAGAATCCATCTAACCGATATAGGTCCAATCGAGCTAAATCAATTTCAACAATTGGAATCCTTTCTAATTGGCAATCAAATTAACTTTTAATTCATAAAATCTATAAGATAAGATTGATGTCTAGTAATGTATCATGTCTATCTGAAAAATATAAAATTTTGATAAAAATATCAAAAATATCCTTTAATGTAAGTTACGATGCAATTCGATCCTGCGATCAATCTGCATCCCAAATATGATTCTGGATGTGGAATCATGTCAAAATCAATATCATATTCATATTTCTCTTAATCTTATAATGATG